>JASVER010000084.1:3384241-3410266 GCA_030449065.1 Oceanodroma leucorhoa | reverse complement strand
ACACAAAACAAAACAAAAAAAAAAACAGTGATGGAAACAACAGATAAGTCACTCAACTAATCTGACAATAAAAAAAAAAAAAGAAATATGAAGATGATTCCTGAAAAATTTGAGCTTCCTCTGAGCCAGAAAAAAGCTGGATGCCATATACAGTTTTATAGACCATATCTACCACTGTTTACTATCATCTTGCCCCAGGGCAGCTAAAAGGCTCATGTTAGGAGCAACATTCAATAACTATTTAGCTTTTTTTAGAATGGACTTTCAGTGATCAAGAATTTCCTTTATATGGAGTACTTCTTCTGTCACATTGGCTAATACATCACTTCACATAATCAGAGAACAGCCAAAAGTTTCAAGTTACTTTGAATTAACAGAAAATACGTCAGCATATGGGGAAAAAAGTAATATTTCCATGAGAAAGCATAATGTGCAACTTCTTGTAATAGACTGCTCTTTGAAATGCAGCAGAAGATAGTGGCTCTCTCCAGCATTCACTAGGCTGCTAGAAATGTAAAGATGAGGTACGCAGAAGCACAAAATTAATCACTGTATTATTACATGCTTCCTATAGAGAACTGGACATAGACAATACTTGTGCCACCTGAGGCAACCGGACCGATTCCCTGACTTTTCCTTTTTTGCAGTGTGGGTGCGATCCGCTCGCTCCAGACCTTGTAGGGAGCCGGAGGGACTCACCCGCTGTGCCTCCACGGGTCCCATCATCTTCTGGCAGAGGCATAACTCTGCAAAAATGGACTGTGAGGATGGTTCAGCACATAAACTGCTCAGAGCCCAGTCCAGAGTTTGCGAGTTCCCCCCCCGCCTCTAACAGGTTAAAGTGCGTGAGGGATGCAAAAGGCAAATAGGATTCCTCGTTTGAAAAAAAAAAAAAAGGGTGAGGCGTGCAAGGCATCCGCCCAGGGCTGCGTTTGCCTGGTCTTCAACTGCAGGGAGCCCCTTAGAGCACTGTTAGCATTCTCAAACTTCAAGTGTTTTCTCAGCGCGGAAGGCTTCTGTCGGGCGGCGGCGGGTTGCGGCGGGCGGCGGCGGCGGGTTGCGGGCCAGCGCTGCCCCCCAGCGCCCGGCGCCCGCCTGCGCACAGCCCCCCGCCCGCCTGCCGGCCTGCCTCCCCTCAGCCAAAGGCAGCTCTGAAACCATACCGCGTCCTTCCTGGGATCATATCTATCTATCTATCTATATGCTTATGTGCTCGGACATCTATATATTTATTCTATTAACATATGTATAGAAATATATATTTTTATATTTCTATTTTTATATATGTGTGCCTGTGTGTGTGTGTGTGTGTGTGTATATATATAAATATATATATTAAAAAAAGACTCAACTGCTCAAGTAAGTACTTACATTTGTCCTGTAGAAAAGCACCTTTTCGCACACACAATCCATAATCCATTGGTACTTTCCCTTTGTTTGTATTGATATCAGCACAGGGGACAGACAAYACAACAGTAAATATGAGGGTAAAGTGTCAGACTTGATGAAGAAACACTGATAATTCAAACAATTCTCATAGCTATGACAAATGAAGCTCCCTAAGCAATTAAGATGGTGCTTTATATCCCCATTTCACTTTCACAGCTGAATTCCAGMTCGATGGGGAACATCCCACTCCGTAAATGCATGCTCCCTCTCTCTTCTCCCCATCCCCTGGTGCTCTTCTCCCAAGGTTTTATGAATATTTTTATTCCCAACTTTCCATAACATAGGGATTGACCTTTTATACACAGTGAGAAAGTCATARTTAAAGCTTGACATTCCTTTCAGCTAGGGACTTGTGTTCCTGAGTCACATTTTCCTCTATAAAACGCTTGGAAGACTTCTGAAATGGTTCTGCAATGCTTCCCAACATTGTGCGACTTCTGCTGGGATCAGCAAAAGCACACCGCTAGGAAGTGCCTCGTGCCTTCCGAGTCCATAGCCACCCTCCAGAAAAATCCCATTGATGATCACAACTGGATGTCACGCTGCTGAAAGCACAGTCACTTTGGAGTATATGGGTGAAGTTTTCACTTGCAGATTAACACCAGTTTAACACTTTATTCTGTATCAACCCTGCCAAAATTTACAGAGACTGCCACCTTGTTAAGGCCACAGAGGAAAGTGTGTTTTGCCATCCACCCTCTCCCAGGTCATCCCCATCCTACCGTGCATAGAGTCCTACAGTGGTGAGTGACTCTACCGTTTTCCAAAGATATGACCTAAAGTTGGGACTTACCTTCATTAGCTTAAATACAATCATCTTACACTCTCCCCAGACAGGACTAATGTGAGATTTGACATGCCTTGGCTGGGCTCCAATGCCTCTGACACAAAACTGCCACCTCCACAGGAGAGTTAGTCTGCCAAAATTTTCCCTGGGCCTTCAGAAARCTCTCACACCAGATCTTAAGGATGACTCAGCGAACAATCCTTACATCTCCTACACCCCCTCACAAAAAGGAAACTAATCCAGAGGCCTAAATTAGGAAGATAARAACCCCAGAAACCATGCAGCAATATAGCATCACAGAAAACACAGACACTTCGAAAAAACAGAAGAGCTGGAAGAGAAGGAGTAGCACAAGGAGATACTCAAGGCATAATGTGGAAAAGCTAAGCTGCTTCAGAAAGAGGACAACATTCTCTGTGAACAGGCAGAGCAAATGGTACTTTCCTTTTGATTTAATTAGGGCAAAGAACACAACTTCAGATATACCTCAGACTTGTTTTAATTAGCAGATAAAATGAAGAAGTATATGGACAACTGCTTTGATTTCATATGGTAAATTGTATGTTCCTACATCACGAACTSCATTAAAACAACGATATGTAACCTTTATGTTGCGTTACACATTTTAAAATAAATGTATCAGGGTTAGACAGCTGTTATTATTTACGTGCTTCCCAGCACACTTATTAATTTTGACTGTGTTCCAGTATCTGGACCAGAACATTTGATGTTTTGAGTTCATCCAGATAAGTATAAAAATGCCCTGGTACACGTGTTGTCCAAATACAGCAAAAGAATTTTCCTAGTCATGCTAAGCATGCTGGCATACACTGTACTCTCACAAGAAACATGGATCAACAGAAAGAATGGCCTTATTGCTTTCTTTTTTAACTAAAATAATTTCCTAATATTTCCTTAGCTACTTAAGCACATTGGGTACTGTAATACCAAGCAAAAGCATTTTAAACTTTGAATAGTGCCTCTTTGTTACAGTAACAAACCAAAAACAACTTATCTAAAGCAGGGTTAGGGATTTTGCTGTTAAAGGGGTGCAATGGAGTCACCCTAGAGACAGTAATGGTCTGCTGCAGTTCGGTAAGACAATACCCTAATCCCCTGGACTTTCTTAAGCTAATTTTGGAAATCGCCCTGCCATTCATAATGCAGCACTTTGTCTTCACATATCCATTTTCTGCTGCAGCTAGCAGTAGTCAATACTTTTTGACACTCCATCACCTTATTTTGGTTTTGATAYCGCCTGTGGAAAATGTGACATTTTAAAGTAAAAAGAAAGAAAGAATAAAAAAAGAGAAGAACCAAGTACTGAACAATGAGAGAATTTGCCCTCATGTGAAGGCGGCTCAGCCGGCATGGAAATAGATGGACTAGCAGATGTGAAATCAAGGGAGGCTTTCCGGTGATTGCTGAATCATTTCTTCCTTTGTTATTGCTACAGGGCTTCCTGTCAGCAAGTCAATAGTGCATTCAGTTCACCGCTAAAAGGCCAGATCCTATTCACTGAGGAGCCCCAATTAGCTGTGTGATGTCAGGGGACCTTTTCACTTCTAACACAGTAACATTGTACCAGAATAAAGGTTATCCACTTCCAAAGGTGAAGGAGTGAAAGCAAACTGGAGCACACCCATGTACCACTTTTTGGGGCTATAATAGRTTTTTACAGTGTGCATATCAAGATTCATTCTGGTCTTCCCTTTTCCTCCATCARATAAGCTTTATTCAACTGGAGTTTCTTGCTGTTTTTATTTTAAAGGAACAGAACATAAATTAYATCCAGGCCCTTTAAGGGAATGAATACACAAGTTTTACTGAGAGTAAAATGGACTGAGTCCACAAGTGTAACAGCCACCATGTCTGTGGGGTTATTGGATGAGGAGCTCCAGATAACCAAGACTGACAACCCATTCTGACCTGTTCTGTGTAAGCTGCCTGATGCCCCTCGAGCTGCACAGGCAGAGAAAAAGWCAGGTAGGTGCTCTGGCTTTAGGGCTACAGAGAAAATCAGGCAGGCATTACATGCGATTTTCACTGATAGCTGGACTTTGGCAGAAAGACTCAGTTACACAGGGCTAACTAACCAGAGCAGCCACCTCTGCCTCTTACCTGAGCACAGGTCCCTACCCCAGGGCAGCCTGAAGCCTACGGCAGCGGGGGTCTGACACCTGCACCCCACGCTGTCCTCGGCAGCAGCCTGGTCCCCATCAGAGACAGCCACACACCAAAGGAAAAGTGCAGATTTGTACCTAAACGACCAACTCTTACTGTTCCCACAGTGACTCTTGGTGACAGCTTACTCTCATTTTTTCTTTTCCATGAGAAAAATAAATCAGCTCTCAAGACAACAAACCTCCAGCATAACTATGTSTTAAAAATTAAGAATGAAGACAACAAAAGCACTTTCCACCCTTAAAACAAGGGCCTAAAGCAAAAGATATTCACCACCACCCCTGCCCCATGCTCAGTAGTCCCAGAGAAGTACTGGGAAGTGAGAGAGAGAGATTTTTTTTTTTAAGGGAAAAAGAATTAAAGAAAGATACACACAGGTTTTGTTCTGCAGGGAACCCTTTSAACTTCAATGGAGAAAACATCATAACATGACAGGTTAAGGCTCTGATAGGTTTTTACTGCAGATTAGTACTTGCAAGGTGACCTATTATTTTATTTGGGAGGTTGCAGAGCTATTGCCCATAATAGTCCAATTTATTTGTTGTGCTGGGCTACAATCTCTTCTGCTCAATCCATGTACCACCCAGCAATAAATCCTGCCAGGCTGTAATAACTCCCCAGGGCTTACTTATTTTGCCACATTAGAAGACCAGGTGATGGTGAATAAAATACACAATTTATTAATCTCTTCCTGCCTGTTCCAAAGCATGCATCTTATTTCAAATGATGCATCCAGGAACAGAGGACTTCCATTCTCAATAACACCAAAGAAAACCCACCTGTGCTGGCAAAAATCTCAGTGATTTTGTGAACTACTGAGTCTGCATAAACTTGAAATGAACAATAAAATGCACAAAAGAAAACATTCGCCACATTTTTTATAAAGCTGTGTATATAAAATCTGTAGTGAAAAGGGAGTTACACTGCTTTTGAAAATGCCTGTATCCAAAGCTCAAACTCTATAAGGAGTTTGTCCATGTAACTCACRTTATAGCCGTAACTGTATTCCAAAAGGAGGTAACTAAAACAAGGACTATATAGCTTCATTTTTTTATTTCCAAGATTACATTTGATATCTGTTTGAACACAGTTCTAGTTCAGTCATCAGTTTTTGCTTGAATTAAGCTAATTTCTAAGTTAAACTTCTCTTGTGTTCTAATGAACTAAATATCTCTGTGGGAATATTAATTATATCCTACATCACACTTTCAGTATTTTCACTGAGATTTGGAAGAAAAAGGGAAAAACAACCCAAGACTCCCAGCAAGTATAATCGCCCAGGTGATGGAGTTCAGGAGTATTCCATTAGGTTAAAGATAGTACTGCCTTTGAAGATAAGTCAATACTTTCATGTGAAATGCTGTATTTTACATCAGGGAGGGATAGGTTTTTTGAGTTAATTTGTACTCCTCTTAACACATAGGTTACCATAAACTTCAGGGTTTAAAGTTTCATTACTTGCAACTTCAGACAGTCCCATCTCAGCTTTTAGAAATGATGGAACATGACAAGTACACAGTGTGCACAGACAGCTTGAACAAAGCAAACTAATAGAAACCYTTGAATGCTACAATAAAAGTCTGCTATGCCATATCAAGTCACTATAGGCATCTAAACTGAAAGTACCAACTAGATTTTTTTTTTTGCTTACTAGACAAGCCACAGACTGATTAAACTACACAATAAAAGTCAGAATTAACTAAATAGCCCAAGCTTTTATCTTTTTGTACTTTGAATATGATTTCTTTCCCTAGATAATCTTAGTACTTCCCTTTCTTTGCTCATTTTTCTAGCATAGCTCTATTTTCATAAGCCATTAAGACACTTTCTTAATTTATGGGAGTCTTTGAGAGAGAGCATTCATCTTGATCAGTGACAAACAGGAAGGCTACCTAGCAACACAGTATAGAAAGCTACCAATAATACATTAGCTGCAAGCATTACTGTCTTTTTTTCTGCACAAGACTTAGACTAACATATTTTTAAGTACAACCACAGCATAATTTCCTCAGTCTTTAGAGTGAACTACACCATTCAGGTAGAAGTAGACAAACTACATCTTTTATTAGCAGGAGCATGCATATAAGAACTGCTCAGCTGCAAAACCTCAGAATCATGCTTTTGATTTTCAGCATACAAGAGAAAGGAACAAGTTTACAAATGAACAAAAAAAAMCCCTACACTAAAATAAACAAAACCCTCTAACCTCCTTACATTAGGTAACAACACCTTTTTCTAATAGCTTACCATTTGAAATAAATAACAAYCTCTTCTTAACAAACTACCCCACCCCTTCTCTAAGTAGGCACAGCAGAAATTCAGGCCCTTGGTTTCTATCACCTGTCTCTTTTATTCCCATCAAGCAGATTAAGTTATCTATTTAAGGTGGATTTTTTTCACAATACCACTTAGAAGACAAGAGAAGCAGTAGAMCAAGGTAGCTGTTGTACTTATCTGCTGTTTAGATGTCTCTATACTAAATAGGTAATGTAGATTAGAATATGTGTTTTGATTGTGATGAAAGAAGAGTTGCTATTTTTATTGCTGTAATATTCTTGTATAAATATATTAACGGTTTAAAGTACTTCAATTTTAAAGAACTCTTAAAGCTCTGGTATTTTTATTATGAGCTCTATCACTGCTACAGAATTCATATTGCACTTTTCCTAGTTTACTCTCACACAGTGCTCAAGAATGCAAGGAAAAAATGAAGTGGAAAACCAACCTAATTCTGTTCTTTGCCCTCTCCCAGTGGTTGCTACCCCATAGCAGGGAAAGCTGAACTTTGTGTAAAGCCAGTCTCCACGAGCTATAGCTTACAAACTGCCATACTAAGCTCAACTGTTGCTTAATATGTAGTGTTACCAACTCTATTAGGCCAGAAGATACTTATTTGTGGCTCAGTAGTACTTTCCCCAAGGCTGGGGCAAATAATCAGGGTGGAATTACTTCTGCTGAGTTAAGTCTACCCATGCTCWTGAGTCAATGAGGTGGTTGATGAACATCACTGAAATGATTAAAGTATCTCAGGTGCTTTCAGTGAAGCAGGGGCTGTTAGTAATCTGTGTGTCTGAGGTGAGGAAAGTGCTTCATCTGATCTGGGTGTCAAGGTGGTGATGCAGGTGGTTTTTTTCAGTTCTCTTCTGTGAAATAGCAGGACACTGCTGTGTGCATAAATTATGTAGAGTGAAAAAAGAAAGGGTTTTCTCATGGGAGCTCAGGTGGAGTGCAAGCTTCCCTTTTGTTTCTCCTGGATAGGGAAGCTGTGAYTCACTTCTTTTTCTTACTCTACCTTCTACTAAGGAAGCTATTGTACCACCATGATAGACTGGGAGGAGAAAACTATATGTGAAACTGTACTCAAAAGGACAGGGAAAAAAAAAAAATAAGACTCTTACTACAGGTATCAAAACTAAAGCATTTGAATAGAAAAATAGTTTTGGGAGAATTTTTCTACATGTTAGTTTTCTTTTTAATGTAAGCTGTATTTATGATTATGTGGCTATATTGCAATTTTTCTGGTGTCTACCTCTCTAGAACCAGGGCACTACTGTTCCTCTGTTCTGGGTCAACCAGAGCACCCTCCCCTGGTTTCCCATACTTCATGGTAAATGCTGCTGTGTTTGTGGCAGAAGGAAATGCTGTGCAGCAGGATAAATACCATTCCCTGTAGAGTGGTGTCCACCTTCTAGAATTGGGTATTGATTGTATTACATATTTGAGGAGAGACTTTTCTTTCAGGTAAGTGCTCAGCCTTTTTAGGGAACTGCTAGAGAAGAGAATAGGAAAAAGGATAAATACCTAGCAGGAACACAATGATCATCCTGTAGCGTGTTCTTAACATCTTAGATGTAGCTTTCAATTGAGGCTTTTGTTAAAGCAACAATATTTTTTTTTTAAAGCAATATTTACTGTATACCTCAATTTTAAGTCAGGCTTCTTGCTTTGGAGGAAGAACTCTTATTATGTTCCTTCCATATGAACAAATTAAATCCATCTCTTTTCTTTCCTTGTGTAATTATCATTGGATAATTACATAATTTCCATATCCATGGAAAAACTGATGTTGTATTTCTCTTCTCCTCAAAACCAAATTCAAAACCTAGCATTAACTTTATAGTTTGAAGTGCAATTAGGGATTTTGCTAGCCTGGAAATGTAAGGTGTTACATTGTGGTTTTGGGAGTCATGTTTTGGGAGAGCAACTGTGTAGCTAGTAAAGATGCTTAAAATAAATGTGCAGGACTTTTTCAAGACTATGCAATTTAGCCATGTTAATAACAACGGTAAAATGAATGCAAGCCATCTTTATTCCCTTGGTGCAGTGAAGTTTACATGGAATGGTCTTTGGAGCGAAACGATGCAGAATTAGTGATCTGAATACTATGATTTTTGTGTAGGTTTGGTTTTGAGTATAGTCTAATTAGTATTGACCTGCTTTCTGAAGTTGTTCTAATGTAGCATTTTCTTCTTTCCACTCTTCTCCAGGTCTCCCTCAAATCTGAAAGCCCACATCTAGTTCAGGTATTACAGAAAGAACAATATGTAACAAGTCACAGCAGATGAAAACTCAGTCCTAATTTCTTGATAGGTAAACTCTGTGTGAAGGATTACACTGGCAACTTGCCAAAATTTTAAGGCCCACATCTAACTTGTGATAAAGAAACTGTGTACAATAGCATTTATTGTACCTTCCTTATTAGAAGAACAGTAGTTGCTTGGTTTAGTCTCGCTAGCAACAGAAGCATGAAATTTCGCTTTGCCTGTGACTGACTCCTTGTATTCCAGGTCCAGCCAATCTTTTCTCAAATAGATTTGAAGAGAAGTCCTGGGGAATTGTCAACATCAGTTACAGTCATGCAGAGTCTGATCCTATAATTGGATGCCACTTTGTTCCTTCATGAAAAACTTCAGAGGATTGCTCAGGTCCATGAACTCAAGCAGACAATTTGATGTTACATTTGAGAAGAATTACTGTACTGACTTATTAGGACCAAATTTTGTATTAAATGTGTTTTCTTTGATTTTTCTTTCCTTTGTCCAGAAAGCATTCTGGAATAAGGCAAGCACGTTGAGTTAGTGTGCTGGTTTTGGCTGGAGTAGAGTTAGTTTTCTTCATAGAAGCTAGTATGGGGCTATGTTTTGGATTTCTGCTAGAAACGTGTTGATAATACAGGGGTGTTTTAGTTACTGCTGAGCAGTGCTTACACAGAGTCAAGGCCTTTTCTGCTTCTCACCCCACCCCGCCAGCGAGTAGGCTGGGGGTACACAAGAAGTTGGGAGGGGACACGGCTGGGACAGCTGACCCCAACTGACCAAAGGGATATTCCACATCATATGACATCATGCTCAGCATATAAAACTGGGAGAAGAAGGAGGAAGGGGGGATGTTCGGAGTGATGGTGTTTATCTTCCCAAGTAACCGTTAGGCGTGACGGAGCCCTGCTTTCCTGGGGATGGCTGAACCCCTGCCTGCCGATGGGAAGCACTGAATGAATTCTTTGTTTTGCTTTGCTTGTGTGTGCGGCTTTTGCTTTACCTATTAAACTAAAACTTGTTGAGTTTTTAACATACACAGAACTTGGGTTTTTCTTTTTTGTTGTACTCAGGTCATCATTTGCCATATGCCATGAGATACCATCAGGTAGAAATGACTAGTGCCTGGGTTCCCTTTATTAGAATTAGTGCTTTAATTACAGGATTGTCAGACCTTATTAAGCAAATACAGGTGCTACAGCTGACAGACCTTATGCCTGTGATTATCATGCACTTTATCCATGTATAGCCTCGGCCTGGTTACATTACATTACAGGTTCAGCACTACCTGATGCTAAATCAAGGGGTTCAGATTTGTATAAAGAAGCCTGAAAATTCGCAAGTGGTAATGGCTAGGAGCTTTGAGAGGCCAAAATTAAGACTGGAGTCCTGTCTCTGTATGCGGAGTGAGAAGCAGTCATTATCCTAGCCCTTAGGTAGCCTGTGACTGAACCAGAGAGCTCAGAATGTGAGAAAAATTAAAGAGGAGGAAACCAAGGCATTAAAATTAAGAAAGAATGGGTTTATAAAGGCACTAATGGACTGTTAGGTTCCCATTTTGTACCTACTTATACTTTGTATCATTTCTCCATAAATGACTAGGAGGAGATAATGCAGGATATCTCTAGCAGAGGTGGTTCATGACTTGCATTTATTTCAGCAGAGCTCTGTGTGAACACAGTGATTGATGAACAAAAGCTGAGTTCACAAATTCTGGTCCTCAGCATGCAAAGCACACCAGGTGTAATCTTGTTATTAAACCAAAGCAAATGCATGTAGTCTTCAGCTGAGTTGGAATACCGAAACTGAAAAAAAAATAAGTAAAAATTGTAGCTGGGGTGCAAATCTCATGCTAATAATCTGGCTTGTGTTTTGACATGGCATATACAATTAGCACAGCAGAGCAGTATACAATTAAAGGCAATCCTTTATTAGTCTAATAGATCTTTAGAAGAATAGTGATTTTTTTCTCTTTTAAATCACTGTGATCTGTGGGAAATGGAAGGGGGGGATAGGAGGGGCTTTCTGAAAAATAAATGTGCTTAGATGGCCTGCTAATGTTGAACCACCCACCTCTTTTCAGCTGCATTGTTAAAGCCATGGTGTTGGAGAGGATGTATTGGTTTTTGGGAGAGTCGAGAGTGAAAGACGGTCAACACCTGTGGACAAGCAGACAGGTACAGTCTCCCAGGTTTTTATTGCAAAGCAATTTGGGCAAGCATGGCGGGGAGCTGCTGGTTCCTGACTGCAGGCGAATGTGCCCTTAAGAGTGGTACGGGGAGAGGTATTTGGGGTTTATTTGGGCGGGGAGAGAAGGAGCACCAGGGGCATGTACGCGGAGAGGCAAGGAACCGCATTTCTCTCCAGAAAAGAGAAGTGTGAAGGCACTGGCTGCCCAGGGGAACGCTCTTTTCCGTTTCCTCTCCCTGCGCCAGAGGCGGCGCTTCCCCCGGGAAAGCCTCGCTCCCCGGGGCTGGGCCGGGCCGCTCCTGGACCGCCAGCGGCCCGCGGGACCTGCTCCCCCGCGCGGCCGCCAGGTGGCGCCATTGCGCCGCGCCGGAGCGGGCCCGCGAGCGGCGCGGCCGAGGCGGGCGGCCCTCCCTCCCTCCCTGCCTGCCTGCCTCCCTCCCTCCCGGGGCTCGCAGGGGCGAAGCGAGGCTGGCACTTCTGGGGTTGGAGGGGCGGGGGGATACTCCTCTCTGAGGAAGGCGTGGAAAAATGCCGCGTCTCCGGGGGAAAGGGCCGGCGTTAGGCAGCCCGCTGTAAGCAGCGTCTTGAACGATGAGCGACGGGATGGCCCGACGTTTGCTGCTTTGGGGGATGCCAAGAGCTGAGCTTGCTCTTGGGGCTGTAGGGCTGCCTCCATGGAGAACTGGGGCTGACTTCTACTCTCCTGGGGAAAAAAAAAATCCTGCAGGGCTCTAAATGCAGGCGAAGCCCAGAGCTAAAACACAATAAGGCCTTTTACCAGCAGCTTTTCCACTCTTAAAACTGCCATCAGAGTTATTCAGCTCTCCATTTGCGGATGGATGCCCAAAGCCGGGTGCAGGCTGAGTTATCTGCTGCGCTGGCTTACCGATAGCTCACAACATCTTGATCAAGCTCCACAGAACTGTATCTCCTTCATGAGGCTTCTGGGAAAAAGTTTTGATGGTAAAGAAGCACGACACGAAGTTGAGAAGAGACTACAGGCTGTGGCCCAAAAAAGTCAGGATCCAGGAGTGTAGGGTTTTGTAAGCCATTTAACCCGTGAGGTAGCAACTACTGGTGCAAATTTTCCTTTGGGGATGCTGTTGTAATGCATTTAGTAAACATTGTCAGCGTGCTAGGAAAACTGAGGCTCAGGAAAGTTTTTCTCAGAAATGACTCTCTCAGTATCTCTTCTCTGAAGGGCATAAGAATAAATCTCAATACCTCTGTATATGGGTTTTAATACAACAAAAACAGGGCGAGATTGCATTTAAAAACTTTTTTAAACTCGGGCAAAAGTTATTAATACATTATGCTTTTTTAATTCTTTATGCTGTTTGTCAACTTTTTGCATTTCACTTATCTCTGTACCATCACCAGAGTGGTTTTAGATCAGACATTCAAGAGATTGACATTTTTGCAGATTGTAGGTTATCTTCTTGTCAGTTTAATTACACCTGAACAAACGCATATGAAGCTGAAATGCTGAATTTGGTCATGAGTGAACGCAGTTTTTTGGCCACTAGGGCACATACCATATTTCTGGTTGTGTAAAAGTTTTTAAATGATATAATCTTGTTTTGTGAATTTTGCAAAGTAAGCATAAGACTGAGAAGGATCACCTGGCTCGTAACAGTTCATTCCACCAGTGGCTGGGCTCTGGTCTGGAGAGACCAGCTTTATTTTTCTTTTTTACGTCTTGTTCTGGGGGGAATTTGAAGAGGTATGTCTTTAAAGCATTATTGTAACATAGCTTTACTGTTAAGTTGAAAAGCTCCACGAGCATATCCAAACCTTGCCTCTGCTTGCCCCACTATGCTGCTGAATGTATCATTTTTAGCAACTTCTGAGTGATTTGGGCTAGCTCCGTCACTGCTTAATGAGAGCAATTCTTTGACTAATACATTCACATCAAGAATAGATCCGATGACACAAAATGTTCTTGAACGTTCACATTCTTCTCTAGTACTATTACCTAGGCAAAATAATCTTTCAGTTAAGACACGAAGAGTATACCAGTGCTAGCTCCTTAAGGCTTGCGCTTAAAGAGAGTAACCACTATAAAATACATCAAGCTTGACAAGGTGGGTTCTGCTGTGATGCTTTTCGAAAACCTTTGAGAGTCAACAGTCCAGATCTTACAGCTACAAAGTCTTTAAAAAGCTGACAAAGAGTTTCTGAATACCTTATTCCATAGGTTCTGACCAATGTAAGATCTACCTGTTATTACTTAGTAAGAAAAACTGCAATTATTTGATTACACTAAGAACAAGTCTTATTATAAGTGAATATAAAGGTTCTCAGTGTCTACATCCTTGTAGCAGCAATATTTTTCACCTGTGCGTCTGTAGTTTTATACGGAGATGAAAGGCTATATAGGCCATATACCTCTCATTATCTTACATTAAGGCTATAAATGCCCTTAAGAAGTCTAAGTTTTAAGAGCCTGAGAGTTGAAGGTAGAGCGTACCTAGGGATATCAAGCATGGCAAAGTATACCTTGTTAGCAAAAGGTATTTACTTAAAAAGGCTAGGTGGATTACAAGTTGTCCTGTATTAAAGCTAAAGCAAACAGGGTGGTTCTGACTATATTGTGAAGTAGATACCAGTGTTCCTACAGAGGCAGTATGAACTTTTGCTCTCTATCCCCAGCAATGTACCTGATTCCACCAGTTCAGGTACCAGCAGCCAATGTGCTGTTCCCAATTATTTTATGCAGCCCTGGGTTTAATGCTCACAAGAAGGTGGTTGCCAGGTTTAACCAGAAGGGTGGTTTCTGTAAGGCTTGTGTTTGGGCAAGCAAGGCCTTGGACTGGGGAACTGTAGCAATTGCATAAGGTTTTTTGTTTGGTTTTTTTGTTTCTTAAAGTGAGTTGTTTTCAAAATGAGTTACGTGTTAAACTATATTGGAGGGTTTTTCCCTCCAAATGATAGATTACCATGGGAAAATGCAACTTTGTAGCTGTTTCAATGTATCAACAAAAAAAAAAAAAAAAAGGTTGCTTCTATGTTTTGGCTTTAAAACTAAAGAATAAAAATTTCCCTGAACTTCACAGAATACTTTACACATATTTTCTGGTAACAGCCTCTTCCCTGGTCTGAGATCAGAGCTCCAAGTGAGCCAGAGAAGGAAATGAATGAAAGTATCATGCTGGTTTAACTAGACTGTTCTGGTGACCACTCAGGTCTAGAAAGCACCTTCTTGCTTTTGTGCTTGCCAAATTTAAAGACAGACCTGGGAATGTTACTGCTAAGCTCTGCTGGACCTGAGCCAGCCAGCTCCCAAGTCTGTTATCCTCCTGAGCTGAATTCTGAATGCAGGGATCTGCACCTGGAAAGTCGAGTAGTTGGGATGCATGGGAGGAGCTAATTTCCCCCTGGGGGCTGCAAGAGTTTGGAAGTGCAGATCTGGCATGCCTGAATAACTGCATCTGTGTCAGCTCAACCCAGCTGAGTTTAGTAGCTCTGCCTGAGCACTGCCTGTGCTACAGTTTAGGTGGTGTTTTGCAGAGCCACACAGTACCTGTAGTTTGCCCAGCTTCTCATTATCCTTCATAATGAAGAGCTATAACTATCTTGACACAAATATATATGTAGTTAATGAGAATCAAATGAGCATCAAGTTCAGACTGTTAAAAGTAACTATACTCAAGTGGCAAGCATTTCCCTCCCTGGATGGAGTTTACAAATAATTTTTCTTAGTTACTGTCTCGTGCTAGTTTTTGTCCAAGAGATAACAAAGATGTGTACAGAGTGTGTGTCTGTGGACTCTTGAATCTTTTTCAATAGGTGAAGGATTAAGAGGTATTTCTAGACATTATTAACCACTTGACTTTAGTGAGCAAAGGATTCTGCACACACTAGAGGTGTCTGTATCTCTTCCTGTCAAGCTCCATGTGTGCCACACTACCATCTCCTGCTACATGAGGGATTCTGCTTACTCTCTTCTGCCTACACTTTCAAAAGAGGAGGATACCTGGTTCACCTGCATACCCTGTGATTCTTTTTAAATATCTGCTGTGCACTTTTCTTTATTAAATGATTGTATTGTCTTTGTGAGCTTGGACAGGTAAGTCTTATTCTTGGAGGAGGAAGAAAGGGATTTGCCAACATTCCTTTGGTTTAGCTCTGATCTACTGTCTTACAGATGGTCTAACTAATGGTGAAAACTAGTAAGCATGTGCTCATGCCTTGCTTGAAGCATACCAATAATGTTGTCTAATAACATTCAAGAGGGATGATCGTTTCCTCATGCAGAACTTGAGCATAACACTCAAGGGGTCCCTTTTTTTTACTTGTTTTATCCCAACCATATATGCTTTAATTGAATTAATTTTTATTGGGGCATCTGGAGAAAAATCTGAGTGTTGACACAAAAAGCTAACTGCCATGCCAGGAAACATATACTATTTCAAAACACAGTTAATAGTGTAAATAGCAAATATTATCTTTCTAGTAAGTGTTTTCAGTAAACACATTGGAATGGGAATATAAAAGGGTAAAGAAAGCATAACTATGTAAGTTTCTTCTGCAGAAATTGTAAGTAGCCAGTGATTTTTTTTTTTTTCCCCAGGATTTTCCTTTTCCCAGGTAAGGTGGTGGCTATTTAAAATTCCTTGAACTTTTATGCTGGCCAACACCTTGCATGTGTACATGAAATCATCTCTGTTTCTGCTCATTTCCATTTAGCTTTTCCAGTGCAAGGATCTCATTCAGACCAACCTGTTCTTTTGTAAAGCACAAGCATGTTTTTGGGAAGAAAACAGATTTTCTGTATAGTCTGTGCCACCATGGACTTCTGGTGTCTCTCCTGTTGCTCTGCAAATTGCTAATGAGCTGAGCCTCACTGTCTAAGATCTAACAGAGGAAGTAAATGAAAGGAAATCATTTACTTCACTAAGTGGAATTACCGTTTACCGAAAAGTAATTGAACAGATAAGAATTCCATCTTTTTAGACAACAACCATGCAATTGATATGACTGTAATGAGGTCATAACTTGTCAGAAAAGTTCTGAAACTGGAAAAATCAGGCTTAACAGCTGGACGTGATAAAACTGTCACTGTGATAAGACGGCACATTTCATCTCTGGGGACTTTCTTCCCCAAATGTTTTTTGTCAGTAGTCGATTAGGCATTGCAGACAGGTATATTCAGTACAAAACAAACCTCAGCTATTTCTTCATTTCTAGTCTTCTGCAGATTGTGACTTTGGTAACTATCAGAATACAGATGCCTGTGGTGAGTCTGGACCAACCACTACAGAAAAACTTGTCCAGTTCCATATATACCTGTGGCAAAGACCTATGCCTAGGGGATCTGCCTACTGATTTTATTCTCTTTATTGGTGTATTTTGCATTCTTGATTTTGATAGAAAAAGTGATATTAAGTGTTGGCTAAAATTTTTATTTCATATCTGTGTAGATTTTTTTAAATATAATGAATGTGATAGTCTAGGTCTCATTTGTTAAGCTTGAAGCAAATAAAAAAAAACTTGAACCAAAATTTCTCATTTTCCTATGTTACTTGCTTGAGACAGTAAAGAGAGAGATGATGGAAATGACTCTTAGTGTATTGTGCTCATTTTTGTTATGCCCTGTAATGAGATTTTCTTAGCAGACTGGGAGAAAGAACTCTGGTTTTGCAGCCTTGTCATTGCAAGTTGGAGATTTGGTACGTATGGGCAGGATAGAGAAAGTAACATAATGTGAAGGAATGATCCAAATTGCTGGTGGAGGTCTGCTCTCCTTGCTGTCAGCCTGTATGTCAAGAGGAACATGAGCCAGCTGGTGAACACTTTTCCTTTTATTTTTTTTTTTTTTTAATTAAAAAGTATTCCCAGTCCATCATCTCTAATGTTCTCACTTCAGGTTTTTCGACCCTATGTTTGCTTGTTGCTCTACAAACAGCACCACCCAAATAAGCAGTCTTTTGCTTTTTATAATGTCTGAAAATTATCAATGAATCCTTCTTGAATTTGCTTTGAAAAACTTAAGTATATTTTTGAAGGTTTTATTTTTAGTACTGGAATTGAATTCTTCAAGACTTCAGTACACATTTTTATATATATCTACTGAAAAAGTATTTATAATTGTGTTTTAGTTTCATATTCCCTCAAGCAAAAAATGAGTATGCTTGTAGTTGGAATTGGCCGTAAAACATTTGTCTTTTACAGTATTTGCAAGCTGAGATCATAAGGATGTTCTATCCTTGTAGTTCTGCTGTTACATTAAAATGAGATAAGCATGCAATAATTGCTGCTGCAAAATCATTGTCTGACCTTTATTTTAAAAGAACTGTCTTGTTAGGAGCAAAACTAAATGGTGGCTATGCAGCTATAGGAAACAATGATCACTCTACGTTGTAATTGTACACTATAATCAGAAACAGGATTCAAAGTTCAAACTTCAAGGCTAAAATGCTGTACAGAATAAGAAAGCATTAGGAAATGCTTCCTGTCTGAGCTTATTCTAGTGATGTTGGAAATGCCACAGTAGCTGTGGCTTGTATTGCCAGCACACTTGCATTAGGTTATCCAAACCTCCTACAAGCAAGTCTGAGAAATGTTACTTGAAGGTAATTTCTAAGTCTTTCTTCTGCTTTCCTGACAAAAGCAGTTCCCTTTGAAATGAACATAGACTTACAGAGTGTGCATCTGAGAGCAGAAGCTGGCCTGTAAATTAAAGTTTGTAAATTAAAGTGTGCTAAAGTTCAGTCAAAAATGTAAGCAGTTCTTTGAAAACCCACTGAAAAGCTTCAGTTGCCTTTGTGTTTTTCCAATAAAGCAGTCATCAGGTGATTTCTGTGGTGGTGTGCTGAGAGTCTGACACCATCATGCTAGGGCAAGTGCAAGATATTCAGAGTAAGTCAAGCTTGACCAGAAGGAACTACATAGTAAACTAGCTGGGGTTCTCAATTATCAGGCTATCATGAGCAACATGTGGTTACAAATATAATGGTTCAAAATTTCTCTTACAATCTCTGAAATTCCTAAATACTTGAAAAAAAAGAGCTCCTTATGTGAACATATGTCTGTTACAAATTCAGTAAAAGTTCAATAGAAAATTTATGTCTGTACTTTTAGTTATAAATTAAGAGCTTTTATAATGGTTATAGTGAAGAAGGAATGGCAACTGAAAATGCAAATGAAAGAGGAAGATGAGGTAGAGTTAGTGAAGAAGGACAGGGGAGAGAAATGTGCTAAAGTTCAGTCAAAAATGTAAGCAGTTCTTTGAAAACCCACTGAAAAACTAAGTAGAGACTGGCAGTGTGCATGGAGGATGACTTGTAGCTGTGCATTCAGAAAAAGTGTGGAGAGAGTTATTGCAAAGAAAACTTAGTGACATCCTCTTACCTGAAGCTACAAGTGGCTAATAACAGATCTACTTTCCTCTGTTCTCTGTCTACTGGAACACCAGCCCTCCCTCCTGACACTTGCATGTGGTTTCTTTTGCTGAGAGGAAACAGGGAATTGCTCGCTTAGATGGAGATTTCTTAAGGGCGTTTGCCTGTAAGACACTTGTTTGATCTATTGAGTCTATATTCGGACTTATCAGAAGTAGGAAAAAGACAGGCATACCTATTTTACCTTCTCTTATGGAAAAAACCTCACTAAATAGCAGATTAGAGATCTATTCAGTCTTGCTTTTCTCCCAGAATTGCAAAGCTAGGTTTTTGCATCCACACAGGACATGTGCCCCATCATTGCAAATCCCACATATAATTCATCGAAATGTTGGAAAGCAAGAGGGATCTTATTTGGAAAAACTGAAGTTTCTAGTATGAGTTTCGGCAGTTGTGCAGAGCATTGGAACCACAGAAAGCCTGTGTTGCGCACCAAGTTGTCACTCATTCTGCTCCACAACACAATGAGAAATCTCCCAGCTTTGGTATGTTATGAGTAATAGTGCAAGTCATGGAATTAGTCTCGTGGGGCAAGGTGGCCTTGCCCCAGAATGAGCCAGTGTTTCTGCACCAATACTGTTTTTACATTACTTTATTTGTATGCTTGCTTAATTTAGAACATTTAGTTATAATCAGAGATATATTATAATATTTATTCTGTAGCCTATTTCTTATTCTTGGATGACAGCTAGCTCCTTATGAGATCAGGGATGTACTGTGCTCCTACGTTTTTTTTTCTACTGCTGGAATTAAATAGCGTTGTTAAAATGCCTTGTTACCTAAACTCTTGAAGTGGTAAATATATTTGTTTAAATGTTTATTAGACCTACAGCAAACAGACAAAATATGGGGGGGAGGGGAACCACTTAGTTTCAAATTCAGGCTCTGCGCTTTTGAGGTCAAGGCTTTGTGCATATATATCTAAGTGTTAATCCTACCCCTCCTTCTCTGGTTTCTCCTTTATTCACTCTTCCCCTTCCCTCACTGGAATAACTTATGCTTCTGGAATAAATATTCTGGAAAGGCAACTGCATGGGAGTTTTGTGGTCACTTTGAGGCCAATTTCAAAATTGTCTTTGCAAAGCTTTTTTTTTGTGCAGTGTGGTATTCCATCCATTTTAATAAGGAAAACTAGACTTGCTTCAATTTAACCTAAAAAGAAAGCTACCAGATCCTGGAGGATTGTTTGTAACTACAGTATTTCAGTAAGTTTTCCAAAGGAGTACAAAGCCAATAGTTTTACCAGTTACTCTTGTAATACAATGAATCTCACATAAAGCCTCCACAATAATTTGAACAGAGTTGTCTCTTCACATKTTATTTACTCTTAATTCCCCACAGGAAAAGAAAGAACAGAAGAGGAACAGAGGCCTTGTCCCTCCTGGTAAGCATAGTGTACTCTTCTTAAGTCATCTGTGAAGGGGGACCGGTTCTGGCAGAAGACTGCCAGAAGATTGCAGTGAGCTATGCGGTTCATACAGTAACAGTGTTACTCAGCTTGGAAGGGACCTTGGGAGCTCTCTAGTCCAACCTCAGTCTCAAAGCAGGGTCAGCTGTGAGCTCTGAGTGGGTTACTAAGGTAACCCATGGGACCTCAGAAAGGGATGGAGACTGCACAGCTTCTCTGGGAAACCTGCTACACTGCTTGGTCATCTTCACGATGGAAAAAGTTTTCCTTTGGTTGTGTCAGAACCTCCCCTGCTTTAATTTAAGACCCCTGCCTCTTGACCTCCTGCTATGTACCTCTGCTAAAGTACCTTATTCAATTGTTTCAGAATGATCAGAAGTGTTAAGGAGCCTTGTTCAGCCATTTTACTTTGCTGCTGGGTGCCCTCCCTACCCCATGGCCGTGTTTTTTTCAGTCTGAACAGACCCAGTCCTCTCACCCTCTCCTAACGGGGCATTTGCTCTAGCCTCCTGACCCTCTTGGTGGCCTGATACTGCAACAACAGTGATTGCTAGAGGTGGGCTGTTGGGGGGGAAACTCCAATTCTGTTTGTAGTAAGACTTAATAATCTCTCTTGTGTTTCTGTAAGAATGAAGCTGTAGGATTCCAGGTCTGCCTGAAATGCTGGGCTTAATTTATAAGTTACCTTGTTTGTCAAGTAAAGAAAGCATGCTTCAGTTTGAGAGTCCCTGGTTCTGGCCTGTAGCAGGAGCATTCACTGCCCATGAAGAGCCCTTGTGGCTCAGGTCTGAGGGGCGCTTGTGAGGGCAGGAGCATACAGTCCACCCAGAGCATGGCCTTGAGTCTTGGCTGGAAAATAATGAAACGCAATCCAGATCAGAGCCTAATTCACACTGTCATAGATCTGCTGTGTTGGTAGAGTCCAAAGAACATGACTGAGGTCTGGAAAAACAGCAGCAAAAGACGAATCTAAGGTTTCACTCTCAATGCTTCTGAGCTCCTTGAGGCTCTCCATGATGAAGGTGAGTCACATGGAGCCTTTGTGTTTGAGGGAACAAAAATCTGTGCCCTGGAAGCAAGTCCTGCTGTTTGATACAGCCGCTGCTGCTGGGATTTCTCAGCTGAGTGAGTTGTTTGTGCTTCAGGGAGAGGCAGGTGCCCTGCTGGGCTGGCATGGCGCTGGGGGATGTGGGTGGCACTGCTCTTCACAGGGAAGCGCACCCTGTCAGAAGCTTAACTTGGGAACATGCCCTGGGTAATGAAACTGTGATGCCCAAAAGCCTGGTGCTGGATTTGGAGCCTTTTTGGTGTCAGATTGTCAAGTTACAATATTCATGTAGCAAGTGCACTGGGCCTTGTGATTGATTTGCATTACAATCTTGTTGTTTTTCACCTTTCCTCTTGATAAATAATATTCTTTGCTAATTGCTTGTGATTTTTTTTAATTACGATTTTTTTGCCTTTTTATGTCCCGCTGATTATTTTTCCTGTGGTTTTTCTTCAAGCCTGGATGCTGTACCCGGTTTCCCGGGGGGTCCTTGCTGGGAGGCGAGGCTCTGCGGGCAAGGTGTGAGGAGACAAACGGTCGCCTCCCTCCGGGGTTCAGGCCTTCAGCTGGAAAGACCGAAAACGGTGTCCCGAAAACTCCTGGATTTGCCCCCGGTGACGAAACACCGCGGCCTTTAACACCTCCCTCCCGTATCCCCTCACTTCACGCCTGCTGGCGGGGGCGCTGCGCCGGGGCGGGCGCGGAGGCGGGCGGGCGGGCGCGGAGGAGGGCGGGCCGCCATCCGGGCAGCGCCTCTGTGGCGCGGCCCGGCGGGCGGGGTGCGCTGCCCGGCAGGCGGCGCTGTAGCCGCCTGCGCCGCTCTCGACTCCTCTCGGAGCTGCGCTGCGAGGAGCCGCCGTGTGTCCGCCATATTGGCGCCCGCGCCGCAGCCGCTGCGCGTTGTTCCTCCATCTCCTGCCGGCGCGGCCGAGCGGAGCCGAGCGGGGGAGGGGACGTCGGCGCCGCCGGGCGGGAAGCGGGGCGAGGAGGCCGCGCACTGCCGGGAGGAGACGGAAACGAGCGGGGCCCGCGTCCCTCCGCGCCCGCCCCCTGCGCCACCCGCCATGGCGAGGAGGCCCGGCGGCCCCTGAGCGAGGCGCACACGCACACACAGACCGAGACTAGCCCCCTCCCGGCCCGGCCGCCATCAGCGGAGAGAAGCCGCCCGGCTCCCGCCTCCGCCGCGACATGGAGGCCGTGAAAGCCTTTAACAGCGAGGTGTGTAACCCCCTCCCTGCTCATTCCCCTCGGGGTCGGGGAGCGGGCGGGGCCGCGGGGCCCGGCGCCTTCCCTGCCCCCTCCCGCTGCGCGCGCCTCGCCGCGGGGAGGGGAGCGCTCCCGCAGGCAGCCCTGGGGCCCGGGGGCTTCCCCCCTGTGTGGGGCGGGAGCGGGCCGTTGTCACTGTCCCTGGGAAGCGGGAGGGGGGAGAAGATAATTGAGACACCACCCCCACCACACACACATTCCTCCTTCCGCCGTGAGGCTGGGGGAGACTGAACGGAGAAGAATAGATCTGGCAGCGGGCTGAGGGGAGAGGAGGGAGCGGGAGGAGGCCGAGGTGGAGGAGGCCTTTTTCCTGCGCCTGGCCTGCGGTGGGGCGGGTGATGCCCGGCCAACTTCACGCAGCGGCCGGAGGAGGCTGCGCGGGGCGGCAGGGGAGCCTCCTGGCTCGCCAGGGGCGGGCTCTGTGCTCTTCCCCGCGTCCCTCGCCTCTTCGGCCACCCTCTTCCTCCCCGTTCGTTAAATGTGTGCCCTCACCCCGCCGGTGCGCTCTTTAACATCTCGTGGAGGTATTTTTTAAATCGGGGGATGGAAATACAAAGGCCTGGAGGCTTGTCTTCGTGTCTGAGAATAGTATGTTCGCTGTGGTCAGGATGCAAGCAGACATTCCCTGAGTGCTGTACAGAGCTCAGGCACTGCACCAAAGCACTGTGCTGAGAGGGGGCTACGGTACCCACAAACACACGCTTACAGGCTCAGGTAGTGATACGGCATCTGGCTTCTCTTTTGTGCCGGTAATTAATGTCTGTTTTATTGCAAGATAGTTCTTGTGGCAACTCTGCTTTGTTCCTCTTTATTGCGAGAGTTTGTATCTTTTGTATTTTGAAGTTAATGTGAGAGCAAGGGAAATAAATACGTATTTTCTTTATCGCAAGTTGTACGTCTTAAAAAAATAGACTTTTACTTATATTAATAAAAAGTATCAGGTCTGGTTACAATGTATACTTCTACAGACTGCCCACATCTTGGCGCTCCAGGTTGCCCTCTCGCTACCCTCAGTGGGGATGTAGTATGGTTTTAATGATTTTAAGTAATACAAGGCTGGTTTGGGTTTTTAAAATGTTAGTTTGATTTGTAGTGGAGCAGTGTGCCAACCATGTTGTTACTACAAGCCACGATAAGATAGGTTTTTAAAATGGGCAGGTGCTTTCTAATAACTCAGGAGCAGTTGAACAGCTGTAACTGATGTGCAATTCTAGGTGTTTCACTTTATGCAATTTGAATTCTTAAGTGGAATAAATCATATTGTGGCCACTAGAAGAAAAATAAATACTAGAAACTACTTCCCCCCCCCCCCCATTTTATTTTTTGATTGGCTTATGTGCTGTATTGTTAAGTGGGGAAAAGGGAGAGTCTAGTCACAAGAACAGAAGAGGATAAGTAGATCAGAACCTTTTTCTCATATATACCTACTAGTGTGAGCAAAAGTCTTGACCTTCATATTGAAAAACAACTTCTGGCTGACTTGCTGAGCACTCAGGTATAAGTACTGTAAAAATAATTAACTCTGAAGACTTAATGTGAGAACTGGAGAGGAGAGCTTTAGAATATGCCTTAAATCTTCTAAATACTCGAAAAACAGTAAACTTTGGGTTGTTGGAAAAGAAAATGAAGAAGATCAGGCAATGACATTAACCAACTTATCTCCTATGGTATAAATAGATAGCACCTATGAATAGACTTGGTTTTATGACTTCTCTTTCAGTTTTGTTTTAACCTATATCTCTGTATTTGAATGCTCGGCTACACTGATAGGAAGATTTTAAAGATGCTATGACTAAACCCCTGATCCTGGAAGTAAGTGGTACAAGACTTGCTATGTTTGGGGAATCCTGAGTGCCATTGCTAGCCACTCTTAACACGCCTGTACCCAGTGCAGAACTTGACTTTAACTTAACTTTCCATCATTGTCTCTGGTCTAACTGGCTTGTACACATTTTGCATTTTAGAACTGTGAAATGATTAATAAATATTTAAGGTAGCTGAAGTGTATAAATCCGTAGATTGTAGTTTGTGCTGTACCTAAATGCTTTTGATTAACTTACAAAGTATTTGTACTTCACTTTTAAAAATCCTTTTATTTGTTTCTATTATGTTTTAAGGTCATGTTATACTCCAGAAATTACGTCAGAGTTCTGTTCTAGAGATTTTTGGCTTAAAATAGATGTAAATTAAATTTAGCAGCAGATGGGATAGACTAAATTGTAGAAAAACTTTTACCATACTTTCTTTTATCCAATTTGCATTCAGTTAATAATTTTACAACAGTATATGTAACTTACTGGTGAAATACAAACGATGCTTTAGAAAGAACATTCCAAATACATTTAAACCCCTAAATCTGCAGGTTGGGTACTTCTGGGGTTGGATACTTTTGTTTGTTTGTTTGTTAAAGGAAGGAGTTGTGTTTGCATTCTGCAGTGAAGCTAAAATAAAGGCAGCTGTCCATCTTGGTAGTACAGCTTACTCCAAATGTGTGTGTGAGCTGAGCAATATCCTGTATTATAGCTATCCTATATGACAGTCAGAATTGAAGTGATTAACATAGGTTTGTCATTAATTTGATTAGAAAGAAATATCTCAAGTTTATTTGAACTCTGACTACTGGAAATAATGCCGGCTATTGCGGAAAGCTGTTCCATGTCTAGCGATGATACGTGGCATTGTCAGTGCTGTAATTAATCGTATATATAAAATTAGCCCTAACATTTAAAGTCTTGGGAAAGATAAATTTAAAGATGAGAAATAATCACACTCCTAAATAAAACATGCTCGGTATCATTTTCATGTAATGGCTGATGCTTTACTATTTGATTAAAACTGCTTGGCAACTGAAAAATACAATATTATACAACTGACTTAGTATACCATTGAGGTAATTGGCAATGTTTAATACCACACAGTTTATCATTTGCTACAATTGACGTCATGAAGGCTAACCATTGCAGAATCATCTTCCTCCAGGTCTTAGTTCAGGTCCTGAGATTTTTCTGAAAAGCAGGACATCAAAGTCAAGAACAGGTCTTGACAGAAGAAAATTACTGAAATATTTCAAATTCTTTATACGTTCTATAAAATGTATTTTATTAAAAAGGAATTGAAATGGACTAGAGGCAAGCATGCGTGCCGTCACAGTTCCAGCACTCAGATGGTAATGGTTTAATTGCAGACATATAATTAAAACTCAGTATTAGTTATGTAGTCAGTTCAGTGTTAAAGCCTTTTTGTCATTTTCAAATCTAGCCATTCTCACATTGGTTTCTGGTACTGTACCTGAACTGTTTTTGGGTGCTATACTCCCCAGAGTTTTCTTGCAATACTTGTCCTTTTTGCAGTGGCAAGCTTTGTATTTCCAAATTATTTTTCAGTTTATGATGTGAAGAATATATGCAGACAGGCGTGAAAGGAGACCAATGGATGCTTTAATTCTGAAACACATTTAATTCTTTAATTTATTTCAATATGAATCTGTAGAATAAATGTAAATAGTTTTACAGATATGTAAGTGGTTGTAGGACTAGAATTTATGTTAGGGGAAATGGAGATCATGAATTAGTTTTAAATACAACATAAACTGGATATTTGAAGTAATACTTTGTTTAGCCATGTTAACTGCATCTTTAAGTATTCATAGAATCGTAGAATCATTAAGGTTGGAAAAGACCTTTAAGATCATCGAGTCCAACCATCAACCCAGTACCCATGCCCACTAAACCAAGTCCCGAAGCACCTCATCCACA
>JASVER010000084.1:3202504-3383211 GCA_030449065.1 Oceanodroma leucorhoa | reverse complement strand
AGACCACATCCACAGCCTTCCCCTCATCCACTAGGCGGGTCACCCGGTCGTAGAAGGAGATCAGGTATTGAATAACAGGAATCTTGAAAGGACATTTATTTAAGTTTTAAAGGGCAAATTCAGCTTAAATGCTTATGTCTTTAAAAACTGCATCTAGTTCAATTAAACATAGCATTTCTATTCATTTAAATTTTCTCAATATCTTTAGTCACATACAGGCATACACCTCTTCATGTATGAGCTTCGTTAAGTCTTGCTGTCCATGATGCTGCCCTTACTGGATTTTTTTTTGCATGCTCTTTATTTAAAAACAAACCAAAAATATCTCATGCATAAGCTGTGCATACTTCGGTCAAATCATTGAAAATTGCTTGTACTTTATAAGTTGCTGAGACTGGCACCTGCAGTTTTGAACTATGAACAGTTTGCTTGGAAGAGAGATAGGGGTTCCTATGCCTTTTCTTTTGTTAATCTGAATGTCTTCTAGGGTGAGAGTCACAATTAAAACTTCCGCAGCATTGCTAGGGTTCAGCTCTTACTAATGATGAAAATGGTTGTCCTCGCATAGCTCATCATAAAATGGAGTCACAGTGAGCTTTTGGTGTGCAGAATGGTTGTGAGAGCCATGTAAAATAAGAAGTGATACATAAAGTGATCATTGCTGCTTTTGGGTTAACTGGTTCTTCCGAAATTTTTCGGTGGTAGGCCCATAACAGTTACTGATCATTTGCTGGCAGTGCTGTTGTCTGTATACTCCATTTGCACTTCATTGTCTGTTGGTCACATTTATCATGATGTTACTTTAGAAGGTATGTTTTAAGTGGCAGTGGGGAACAGTTCAGTTGACTACAATTTCAGAAATGTGACCCTTGGAAATGTGCACAAAACTACGGAAGTGTAAATCAAATACTCTATTTTGGACTACTTTATTTAAATGGCATATTCTAAGTCACCGAGGTGGCTTTTTCACAAAAGAATGCCAGTTGATGCTAAAAAAAGCTAAATGGTATGCCTCATGAAGATGCTAACTAGAGATTGATGCTGAATAGCTGGGGAGAATGGAAAAATAGGATACTCTTTGAAGTGAGGAGCCAGGACTTTGATTAGTGCAAGCAGTGATATAGCAGTTACATACGAGGAACGGTGAAAGGGCATGTAAGCTACTCCCTGGCAAGATATTATTCTTAGATTCTGCTGCATGTTTCACATTGGCTGAAGCACCTGAAACATCTGCAGAGCTTTTTTCCCAGCTGCTGAGAAAATGAGAAAACTTGTGTCTATTTCCTCTTCTCTCTCACTAATATTTTACCAATCATAAAAAAATTGCAACCTTCTTTCATATCCTCTGCTGTTTTGAAGGATTCTGCAACTATGGTACGTTTAAAGCTTTCTTCTTTTTTGTTTATCTGATACCTCATTTATGGTCTGATATCTGTAAATTTTGTTGTAGCGAATTGGGATGAAAGATTTTGGTTTAACTCTATTCCTATTTTTCAGAAGAAAAAGTTAACTCGGTGATATTTGTGTGTGCATGTGGACACAGATACATCTGAAAAGTTGTCTCTGTTTTTCATTCTTAACTCAGGTGGATGTGAAAAAGGTCTTCCGTTTTATTTTCCTTTGTAATCCCATAGTGCTCCTCAGATTAAAAACACTGAATCTTTATAAACTATATGAATTCCCTTAAGGTACAGCAAAATATGTAAGAATTTGTTAATTTCCCTTTTGCTGTCAGGAACATTAAGAGCAGTATCAGTGAAATGTAAATATTTCACTCTGTTGCGTCCCAGCAAGAGTTGAACTTTGCTGGCTCTCAACTGTTTGCTTTTTGTTAAAAGGGCATAGGGAAAAAAAAACCCTTTTCTCTTCAAGATACAGTAAATATTAAATTGATGTTCACCTGATTAAATGTCTCCGTGTGTGCTGAATAAATATTTACAGCTTTAATATCACATTTTCAAAGACTGATCTGACCTCAGACTTTCGCCAGTCACAGAATCTTAGAGACTTGTGGCCTTGTAAAGACATGATCATGCAAGGCTGTGTTAAAGGCCCAGAATCTTAGTGGGTTTTTTGTGCATATCTTGTTCAAGGATGTCATTTCTTTCATGAAGTAGTACAGGACAGGCATTGATTATTTTTCTGCCTTCGATACATACACTTTAAATTTCTTCTTAAAATGTGGTCTAGATTAGATCCCTGTGAGCCTGGGAGGGTAATGTAGATCTCTGGATTCCGCTAACACTCTTGAGTTTTAACTGGATAGTTACAAGTATGAGTATTGATCCTGCTTGCTACTCATTCAGAGAGCAGTGAAGCATTTTGTAGTTTAAAACAAATGCACTTCTGAACTCTCATGACTTCAGATCGTTTGATTTTCACTTACTCACTAAGACCATGCCTGGGGCTACAATCTTTGGCAAAGTACTTGAAATTATCTTAACAAGTCTTATTTGAGTTTGCCATCAGCAGTCTGTGTTCCTGTGGCAGTTGTAGAGGTGGAGTCTAGTAATCCAAATGGCTTTCTTACAGAAAAAAAAATCAGAACAGAAGTATTTGATAAAGTAGATCTTAAAATACGGTCTAGACACTTGATTACTTTCATCAGGATTTTTTTCACTTTGGAGAAGGCCCACTTTTTTTTTCCTCTGTAAAATTGGTCCACCATTCTATCTCCGGACAGCCACCAAGAAATTTATCCTGAGTGGCTGATTCAGCCTTGGTTAGAGCCTGCGTTCCTGGCCTCAGCAACCGCTGGTGTAACTCCATTGTGAGGCCTGGGACAATGGTGCGTAATTGTCTGTTCACGTGTGTATCCAGAGTTCAGCAAGCTTGGCTTTGAACTCAATAAACAATATTAGTCTTTGTTCCTGTATCAGAACTTTTAATGAATTTTGAGTGCATTTCTTTCCTTCTATATCTTAGCTTCTTTGGAGCTACTTTTCTGCAGTATTTCTCTGGGACCACTGACAGTAGCAGCAGTCATCTAGGTAATTTTATTAACCTTATTCAGCTGCTGCTTCTACACTGTGGGGTATGTGTTCTTTAAGAGAAAAAGAGGATCTTCAGCTACTGCTGTACTAGTTCGTGTCTTCACTTGTCCTTGCCAGTTGTACTGACCAAAAGGAGGCATATTTTTAAATAGAATTTAAAAAGGAATTGCTAAAATTTGGAGGAAGTAAGAGGAAATGAGTGCATTGCCACCATGACCCTCTGTCAGATTTATCCCCACCATTAATGTGTATTTCTTGTAATAGCCTCCTCTTTGTGCTGTTATGCTTTTGGCAAATGAGCTACCATTTGTACAGAAATGGCAACTGTGGATATACCAGAGTTTATAATTTTCTTTCCACTTTTTTCCAAGAGTTTGCCTACAGAGCTTACCTGGTTTTGCTGGGTACAGTTTTTGATTGTATGAGGGTTTTTTTTTTGTTGTTTTTTTTTTAAAGTTCCAAAGGAGTAATAGCAGATTGCTATCTTTTCTGCTAGCTTTGTGATTATACAAGCAGGTAGCTGATGGGCATTTTTCTGATGCTTTGACATTCAGAAATATAACACACATGTTTCATATAATAAAATATATATGTGGAAGGTAAGGCTTGGCACCTTTGTCACTGTGTTTGCTGTTGATGGTTTTTGAGGGTTGGCAGAGAGTGCTCTGGTTCCTGGTTACAATGAGGGCACAAAAGAAGATGTGTAAAAGCGGAGGGGCAGAGCTGAGGTCCAGGAGGCAGTAGTAGTAGCAAGGAATGATGGTTTGGGTGGATGGTGGCTGAGCAGTAAGAGAGTGTAGCATAGCAACAGCTGAGAGATTGAAGGCACCTGTTTTGGTAGCCTTGAGCTTGTTTATTGTGAAGTTCTGTCTATAACATTAGTTTTGAAAGACTGGAGTAAATATTCTTTTATAAACACTGATGACAGCTGCACAAGGTGTTTTATGCAAGGCAGTAAACAGCTGTCTTACGTGTTTGAATTGGAATTTATAATTGAAATAGCATGCATTTTTGGGAAAGATATTTCAGAAGATCCATCTTCTTGTGTTGTTTGGCCTAGGCTTTAGTGTTTCCAAATATTCATTTGGAGGTGAGTGGTAAGGGTTTCCTTGGTTTTTTTGGTTTTCTGTTTTTAGTATTTATTAGTTACTTTCAAAAACTGAAGTAGAATTAATTGCGTGCATCCTTTGCTTTGCATCCCTATTATTCTATACCTCGTTTTTTCTGTAAAGAAGTACAAAATACTGTAAATTGAATGCTGCTCACTATAAAACTGTTGGTTTAAAAATCTTGGTCTCATGGCATGACTTTATGGAGCTCTCTTGACAGTTAATTTAGAAATCAGTACAATAGATAAAAATATAATTCTGATATTTTGATATTGATGTGATTGCAGTTCTAAAAAGAGAAATAATCATACTTATAAATGTCTTTGGATTTTCTAGAGGTTAAGTCCAAAGAGGTTATGATGTATTAACCGGATTGTTGGAAGCCTATGGAAAGATCTGATCAGACTGAAGTTTTTCAGAATACCGAATCTCCTATACATATTAACAAAACAAAGCTGGTTCATGTGAAAAGGAATAGGTTATTCTCTGAATCTGCTCTATATTACAGCTTCAGATAACATGTTGATCTTCATAGCTTGGTAGCCACTGCTTCTTAATTTTCAGAAATGTGAAGTGGAACACTGAACAGGAAAGGAGAAACATTTATATAACAAATACATTGGTTGGAGAAATCCAACCCACTATAAACCATGATATTTTTTTTTTTTTTAATTTTAAGTCATGAAGTTTCATTGTGAATGCAGGGGATTTTAAACCATATCTGAGGAGAAAACATTTTGAAATCAGTAAGCCAGGACAGCTTTTGTTGTGAGCCCTAAAAACAGTTGGCAGACAAAATGCGAGTCTTTGATTTTCATAACCTTTAGGATCTGTCCCTATATTTCATATCTCAGAATTGTAGAGGTGTGATTGTATTTAGACTTCTCTAAGGCATTTAATTCTATGCTGCGCCACACTTTACCAAACCAGTGCCTTGCAACAGGAACAAAGGGCACTTCTCCAGTGCGGGCAGCCCCCAGGCTCGCCTCTGGAAATCTAGAGAGACTGACGTTGTGCCTGAAACTGATTGATTTTCCTGTTGGTGATATAGAATTAGCTATAAAATCATGATAAAATGTTAATGGTGGAAATTAGCCATATGCCAGGAACGATGAGAAAATTGCAGAAAGTGAAATACCCCTGTTATATTCTTTGTCTTCTTACGTGATATGCTTTTAAAGATCATCTGGATTTTTTGATCAATGTTTTCTTTCTGTTGTTGGGAGTTTGGGCTTTGATGAAGCTCTCAGTCTTGCCTAGCTATTTTATGTGGTCCATTTAGTTTTTTCTAAGCTTTTTGTTCCCATGCAGTAAACATTCTAAGTTACTATGAAGAGAAAAAGGGGAATTGTATTTTATGGCTTGTAAAGGGCTAGGAGCAAATGAATTACGTTCTAGAGGCTATTCTGAACTAAACGTCTGTTGCTTAGTTGTATGCAATTTAGGAGACTAGAGTTGAATCCAGGTGGTTTCTTTAAATTCCAGTTTTACCTTCATAGTCTATTTGTACAAAGCAGGCTGTACCAACAGACCTTTGAAGCTTTCTTTGAACATAGTGATGAAGAGGATTTAGAGGAAATTGTAAATAGGCTGTAATATGCCTTTTGGCTCAAATATATGAAAACTAAAATGGAATGTTGTCATTCCATCTCAAATTGTTCAGGTTCAGTAAATTTGAAAGTCATAATTGCGCTTCCTCAAAATGAAAGGGGTAGGAGGAGGACTGAGCAAAGGCAGTGATGGTAACACCTGACTTCTTCATGCACTGAAATATGATGGGCTGGAGGGACTGCTGTATTACCTTTGCCTCTTATTTCACTTAATTGCTTATACGCTCAGTTAGGATGAATATTCAGATGTCCTTTTTAAACATAAACATATGTGAAGAGTGGTGTATAATACAACTGACGTGTAGGGCGTAAGCTTTTCATGTGAGTGTTCTCGGTTGCTTTTAAATATTTTATAAATCAATTAAGTGCAACAGTAAAAGGAAGACACACACTGGGATATCAAGCATATTGACTATTATTTTACGTTTGTTAATTTAAACCACATATCATGCACTTTAAGTGTTTGAAAACAGTTGTATTAAGATAGTTGCTATTGGGTTGCAACTCTCTCTTGTTCTGTGCTTTTTTTAATGTTGGATTTTGGCAACTCGTATTGTCTTGGTTGATTACTGGAAGAAAAGAACTTTTCATTGTTTTCCCTCCAAACTGAAATACCTTATGCAGAATGGAGTATCTGCCATTGTGGTCATCCTACATACACATCTTTGGTATATATTTTAACATTTCTGTGCAGCGTAGAGAAGGTGCTGATTGGGTTTAAATAACAGTTCTCACTGGTAGGTCCTAGTCAGCATCAAGGAAAAATCCTGTTTGCTGAGGGATGGGCTCATGTAATTTAAGTAACTTTTCCTAGAGATTAAATTTCAGGAGAGTGTGTAAAATGCAACATAATAGAAATTTGTTGATTCTGGCCTTTTTTTAAAGCAATGACTGACGATACTCTTTTCTTGTTCTTTGCAGTGTGGTGATATAAATATTTGGTAAGCAATTCAGTGACTATTTCTGTATATACAGTTGGATTTGATTTGTTTTAATGCTGTTGAAATGTGAAAGAAATTAACTTAATTTGTTAAGGTAATATGTATTAGGCTTGACTTCTAAGTATTTATTTTTTTCTTTTGCATATCAAAATTGCAGACATTTATTATTATATACAATGTCTGGTTAGTGTTGTGTCCTGGTAGCAGCCAGAGAAAACTGTAAAAATATTTCAGTAGAAATATATGTAATTCATATCCCTGATACCGCTTCTGGTCATAATCTCATACTTAGAGATTGGTCTGAGTCCTAGAGTATCAGTATCAAAATGTTTATTCCCTTAGTTGCTGTAACAGTGTAACAGATACTCATCTAGGTGAATAGATATCTATATGAATATCTGTTCCTTTTGGATCACATGAGACCAGAGGTGTTCATAGCTGTCAAGCCTTCTAGTGGCAAAATTAGTCTTATATGAAAAATTATGTCTTAGCCACTCTTCTCTTGCCTTTGTAAGATGTGGCCAGAGCGTAGCGTTTTTTAGTATATTGCCTTGTAAATTACACCTGTTTACAATAGGTTTAACTTTTTACAGATATTAAAAAAGTGCTAAAAAAGTTAAGTCTCTTGTAAATTACAGTAGTAATGATAAAAATATTGTTTGCATTACTGAACAATCAGAATTTGAAATAAGCTAATGAATTCCCAGACTTTTAGTAATCCTTCTCCTGAATACTACTTTTCTTAACAGAATTAAAGAAAAAATACAGAGCAGAAATTCAATGCTTTATCTATAGCATCAACCTGACCTTTTGCCTTTCCCCAATTCCCAACGTATAATTTCTATAGCTCATTAAATCTTTGAGCAAACCCATGTTTTTTTTCCCCAAAGTTTGGAAATAGGACTTAGTTTATTTAAAATGGTGTTGGGGAAAGGGAGTATAAATAGTGCTGTTAAGCCTAACTCTTACGTACACTGGAATATTGCCTTTTACCTAGTTTCTTTACTCTCAACGCCATTGCTTTCTGCTGCACAAATCATGACATTGTTATATCAGATAGAGGAAGATACAAAATTGTGGCTATAATTGGCTTTATTTGCCAGCCTGATCCTTTCTTGGATATGACACTTAAATGTACATTTATGTAGTAAATCTATGTAACTTGTTGCATTTGGAACCTGTTGCTTCTGAAGGAGATGCATGAGGAAATGACACTTTATCCATTGTCCAACGAATGCATACAAAATCCCTGTGAGGACAATTTCCCATCCATTTCCAGATAATATTGGTTGACTGCAATGGAGAGGGTGGTATGGAAGAAACACTTGTTCTAGGATATGATACTAAAAGTATAAGGCGCTTTTTTTTTTTTTTTTTTTTACGAATGTAAGAACAGAAAAGATACCTCAATTGAAAGTGATGAGAAGTAGCAGAATTTGAATTTGTTTGAAACAATACACAGGTGAATATCATAAAATGAAGAAGAATTGGTGTGACTTTTATGAAAGAAAGTAGTATGTCATGTATGTATGAGAGTTCTTTGAGAGAATTAACAAGCACATGGACAGGGAAGAACTGGGTGGTGTTACTTGGATTTCCAAAAGTAGTTGAGAAGATCCATCCCCAGAAGTTTGAAAATAAGTTGAATTGCCATGGAGAGTGCATCCTTACATTGATAAATGACTGCTAAAAGGAGAGATGGGGGAAAAGTTCATGTGTAGAAATAAATTGTCTTTTTTTGTGATGGAATCTTGTGTTGGTTTGTGCTGGGAATCCATACATTTCAATGTATTCATAAATGCTGTGGAAAAGGGTAGAATGATGAGGCAAAAAAGTTTGTTGACAGTATTAAGTTATTCAGGATGTTGATACTAAAGGGCTAAGCATGAAGGATTGCAAAAAGATATTGCTGTACTGACTGTTAGATGGCACCCTGCAATTTCATCAAGTTAAATGTGGTAATGCAGGCTGGGGAGATGGTATGAAAAAGGCAACCTTTGCTTTATGTACACAGTGATGGGCACTGAAATTATATCATTTGGCAATTAATAAGATCTTGCAACTGAAATGAAAATGCCTGTTCAAAATTCAGCAGTAGTCAAACTAGCAATCAGAATCTTGGAAATTAGGGAAGAAATTAGGAAAGAAAATACTGCCATTACATCTTATGCCATGTGTAGTCTAGTTTGCACCTCACAGGACCGTGTTGGCAGAACTGCATGCGCAGAGAGGGGCAGAAAGGAATGGAACAGGTCTGTATGAGAAATTACTAAATATTAAAACTGTTTTCAGACTAGAACAAAGATGCCTGGAAGATGATGAGTTAGGGGCCTATAGTAATGGTGATACAGAAGAGGTAAATCACTGTTTTTTTCCAATGCAGAAGCTAGGTAAACCCAGTGTCACTGATGAGCATGGGTTCAAATGAAGAAAAAGGACTTTTTTTGCACAGGTTTTGATTAAACTCTGTGCCTTTGCCAAAAGATGCTGGGCATGCTAAACATTTACATGTATTAAAAAATAAATTTCAATTCCCTATGTGGAAGGAATTCAGAGGTTTTATGAAAAAGATCAGTTGGTGCTGTCTCAGGAATCACTGAGCTATGGGTTGCTGGTGGCTAAAATAATAGGCAGAGAAAGTGTCACTAAAAGGGCAACTGAATATCACCTTCTGTAAACATCAACTATTGAATGCTGTTTCTATTAGTTTTCTCTCACCTCGTGGTATGCATCAGTAAATGACACATTTTCTACCATACCCTAGCTCAAAGAAAAGGAGGAGACGTAAGGAGGGGAAAAAAAAAAAAAACCAGAAAAAAAGAGGAGGCAAAAATAAGTTATTATGAGAAGGTAGAAAGGTGTTAAGAATAAAAAGAGGGAATCAGAGAGGGACAAAGAAAAGCAGTCCTGACAGCAACCATCACTTCTTGGTGGGGTCCAGATAGGAGTGGGTGCTCCTTGGTGATGCTCAGCCCAGAGGCATGGTTAAGACAGGGAGCTCGAAACAGTTGCCCGATCTCTGTTGTCAAACTTGCTGCTCTTCCTGGCACCTGAAATGGCCAAGCTGGCTAGGGCTGAGTGAAGTTTGTCAAGAGCATCCCAAGACTTGGTGAGGCTTTGGATGTGGAAGGTAAATAAAAAACGGAGTGTATATGCAATTTCAGGAGATTCTGGAGGAATTAGGAAAGGAACCTGGCATATTTGATATCTATATGGTGAGAGGGTCTTCCTCTCACCGTGGAAAGGGCATGAGTCAGGATCCCACGAGCACACCTGAGTCTCTGTGCCTCAAGTCCTCCACTGAGAATTTTCCAACTTACATTCCTGTTAAGCAATAGACTTGCTTAACAATATAAGCTACCGCACTGGGGTTTTTCACCTTCCCATGGCAGTACGTCATGCTACCGAATGGTTTGGCATGACACAAGGCCAACGAGTTGGAGGAGTGAAGCACAGTTGGATAGGGAAGTTTTTTGAGGCGTGATTTCAAGGTGAATTGGTTAGCTGTCATGCATCCTACTAAAGAGATATGGGGAGAAATTACTGATAGTTTTGGAGATGGGATGCAGGTTTGACTCTCTGTGTCTCCCTGCTACATTTCTGTGCAGTTGTGTTAGGATAAGAACTTACAAAATAGCAAAATTTATTTTTACAATTCAGACAGTAACAAAACAGATAGTCTTATAAAACCAGAACAAAAATCCACCCTTAAAACTACCTATTACTTTGATCGTCTTGAAGACTTTCCGTGCTATCTGTGTAATAAGCTGTTACGTGCTTACATGGCCATTTGGCTGGCATCTGATTCTTACTTTGCAAGATCATTCCCCTGGGAATTGCTTGCATTGAGACAGATTAGGATTTGGTGATAAGTGTATCTTTCTGGACTCATTTTGTCCCTGAAGTGCCATTCAGATTCAAGCCTTCCCTTTAAGGATTTCCTGTGATTTATTTCAGTGTTTAATCAAGCATGCATACTTCTATCAAAGGTTTATTGATTGTCCCCCACCTAATTATCAAAATGGTGATGTGCGTAGGGCATGGCTGGATGGAATCATCATGCAGCAAAGCAGTAAAACAACTTCGCCCCACACAAATTCACTGCAAATTGATCTGGTGTTTTCTTTAGCTATAAATGGGTTGGGAAGATTAATGTTCATTTGTATTTTGTAGTTTCCAGTATTGTTGGCAATGTGTTTGGAGTTGAGCATGTTCAGTCATCTAGAATACTTGAGATAGGCAGTTCAGAGTCTTGTCCACAGCTTTCTAGGATAAACTGATAGAAACATTAAATTTTCATTGACATTGCAATCAAATGTATGCTACTATTAAGTGCACCGAGTTGAAAAATCGCTGGCACTTCTTGCAGTAACTTGAAAGTATTCTCTTTACTTTTGCTATGCTGCTTCTCCCAGAGGAAAATAAAATTGTTCCCAAAAGGTCATATGGAAAACCTGCATTTAATGTACTTTCTAACTTGATTATTTAATACTTGATTTTCCAAAAACTGAGCCAACAGTTTGTAAATGGTTTGTCTTACCGGGACAGTCAGGCTCCTCGTGACTTGTCTGATTGTGTTAGACTCTCCCCCCGCCCCTCATCAAATTCTGTACAAGTTTAGTCTTTGTTCCTTCTTAACATTTGTGTTCTTTGGAAGTCATTAATTTTGTTTTCTTTAGCATCAGACATGCGGTTTCTTTCTGTCACTCAGTTAATTTTGTGTGTGATAATGCCATCTACCTTTAGAGAGGGGAATGTCTCACCTTTAGTTTTCCAAGTGATGTGCCATAGTTCAAGAATGGACAGTACAAAACAAAGCTTTGTATAATTTTGTAATGGATTTTTATAGTTTTTTATCARGGTTTAACCTATTAATTTATTCAAGTCAGTTGGTCTTACTGAAGCAACATTCTCCCAAATGTTGTATTTGTGTTGTGGTGACTTTGCTCAGGAGAGCCTTTGTGTCAGAATGACTCTTGGGTGAATACACAGCTCTTTGCAGCAGTGCTCTTTTCCAGGCAAATATCAGTAGACTGTTTTTCCCCCTTAGATATTAGGATAGCTGGGAGATGAATATTGGTTTTGTTTAGATCAGCTTATTCTTTTTAATTTCTGGTGCAAAATCAATATCTAAATGAATGGGAAAAATAAATTGATCCGACAACATGTTAGGCGGTTTTTGAATTGGATTTTTATATGTGTGTATCATCACTAGTGATAGATATTCAGTGTTTGGAGAGAAATTTTTATTCTCTTAGAGTACATTTTAAAGAGACTCCAAACTGTGGCAGACTCTCACTATAGCAGTGTCTCAGATTTCAACGGCAAGTTTCGGTACTTACTGTTTTTTCACGTAAGAAATGATGCAAATACTTTCACTATGCAAGTCCCTCCAACTGTGAACTTATGAAAATAACTAGAGAAAACAGGTTTCGTTGGTGGTCAGATGCTTAGAGAAATACTGATCAGTTTTGGGCAAGTGTTTTGTATGAGTTGATGTTTATCCAGAAAAGCAGGTAAATGGCTACTGAATGGAATTAGAGAGATTTTCTTCATTATTCATAGAATCATATGGTAGCTCAGCTGTAAAGCATATTTTTTGAAGTTTGCATAATGGTTTTTGTGTCTGCTCCTTTGCTTTCTTCTTCCGGCTTGTATTGTAAATGTGACTAGCATGCTTCAACACCTCTGAAACTTCTCCTGGTTTTGTCTGCCACTTGAAGATTACAGTGTTTCACTTTTGACCCTCTTGAATGAACTGTATTTCTATTGTGGAAAAAATGCAGCTGCCTGATGTGATAAGGCTCAAACTTCATTTGAATAAGTTCTTTTAAACTGAGAGCTGCATTTTGTACTAGCATACAGATAGCTAACTGTATTTTATACAGTTATTTAAAAGAGTGAGTGTGTTTCATTATGGTATCTGGGCACAGACTTAGCAAGTTGGTGATAACAGTTCAGGGGTGAGTCAGGTCCCTCCAAGGCACACCAGAGCTGCCTTCCCAAGCTGAGGAAAAACACGGGCAGTCTGGAGCCCCATCCACCAGCCTGGCTCTCACTCATGGCCTGCTCATCTCATTTGGTGCACTCCTCCAGTCCCATCCTTCCCAGTTGATCTCCACTACTGAGATTGTATTGACATCTGCCATCCCCTTAGTAATCCTGTTTGCAGGCTGAAGAGTCCTAGTCACCTTTGTTCTTCACTTAAAAGCTTCTCCATAGTTTTCATTATCCCTAATGATTTCATGACAGCCTTGGAGATTAGAGGGGAGGGCAGAAATTCGAGAAGTATTGAGAGGTTGAGAGTGCCCTGTAGGTTAGTACAGTTGCCTAAATAATGTTGTGGTTCTAAAAGTCTGTTTGCTGCATTTACTACTGAGATTTTTCTGGTTTAGTGTTGAGTTGATGCTTTCAAAGAAATGTCTCATGTATCAGCAGATCCCATTACTGAATGGCAATAGTCAGCTTCAAAGCCAGTGTCCACTACTTCCATGTGTACTCATGCTTAATTTTTCTGCCTTTTTATTATTCGTTAGTGTCACTGATGTTCCTCTGCAGTTTTTGATAGTCTGACTTCATCTGTCCCATCCAGAATATATGTGGCGGCACAGGCACAGTCCCCAGCATAACTGGGACTCTGTTGAGACTTCCCTCTACTATAAACAAAATGACTGTTTATTCAAATTGTTTGCTAGCTTTCTTTAAGGAGTAATTGGTCAGGTTATTTTTCATGCAAGAGCCTGTTTAGGAAGGCTTAGTTTCTTTGGAGCCATTTGTGAGAGATCATTGGTAAATGTCTTTTGGTAGTCCAGGTGGACTATATCAGTGATGTCTCAGTGTGCTCATTGAGTCTGTGCTCAGACAGTAGACTGAGATGTGGCTTTTCCTTACAATAGCTGCATGGAATTACCTGTGTACCCACTAATTCTTTTCTTTCAAGTAATTTATACAAATTTTTCTGGTACAAACATTGAACCTAACTGATCCATTGTTTCCTAATTCTGCCCGAACCCTTGTCAGAAATTCATGTCGCTTTTCCTGTCTCTTAGAGCTGCAAGATTGAGACTGTTTCAAGTGAGAATTCACAAATCACAGCTAGTAGGTCTTTCATTCTTGAATTTCGTTCTAGCACTTCATTATTTTTCACATTGTGAGCTTATTCTTTACCTTCTTATAAACACACTTGAAGAGGATTCTGGTATGGGAAGTTTCCACAGTTTTTCCTCAGTGTGTGGATCTAAAAAGAGAAGGGGAGGGTTCTTTTTCTGCAGGGCTTTATCTCCTATGAGTCCTTCTTTATGTGCTGATTGTCTTCCGCCCTGGAAGAGCACTCTAATAGATATGCTATTCCTTCTGTCTTCTGAAAAGGGCTTATTTTTATCCTTTTTCCTGTTTGTTTCTCAAACTTGATGGCTGTATTTTTTACATGTACATTACCTGTTAGAGCTTATGGTCACCTTTCCCCCCCCCCTCCCCCCCCTTTTGGATACCACTTCTGATTTTCTGAAATATATCATTTTACTCCAGATAGTTTCCCTGACTTTACTATTTAGCCATGTTGCCATTTTGTCCTAGTTTCTTTAAAGGCTTTTATGTGAGGGCAAGCAGTTATCTTCTGCCAATGAGCCTTACAAAAGCATGAACAGGAAATAATTATAGCAAACTGTTTTGGCTAAGCATTTGTACAGAAGGGCATACAGGGAAAAATGAGCCAGAATATAAGCACAAGTTTTAAAAACAAAAATTATATATATATATATATTTAACTCTTTATTTTCATATTTTATAATCTTTAATAAATTGCAGTTATTTTACTTTAACTAGATTTGAAGAATATCTGATTTCTTTAAATGCCTACTGTCTTAAAAATCATCTACGCTAGATGAAAAAACAAAGTTTTCATTACTAGAGAGGCAACCAAGTCTTGCTTCTCTGGCCAGCCTAGCAGTAGAGCAAATGGGTTTGATGGATGGACTATTCAATGGATAAGGAGTTGGCTGGGTGGCAGTATCCAAAGCGTTGCAGTTAATGGCTCAATATCCAAATGGAGATCAGTAACAACTGGTGTCCCTCAGGGGTCCATAYTGGGACCGATACTATTTAATATCTTTATTAATGACATAGACAGTGGGATTGAGTGCACCGTCAACAAGTTTGCAGATAACACCAAGCTGAGTTGTGCAGTTGATGTGCTCGAGGGAAGGGTGCCATCCAGAGGGACTTTGACAGGCTTGAGGAGGGGGTCCATATGAACTGCGTGGAGTTCAACAAGGCTGAGTACAAGGTCCTCCTGAACCTGGGTCAGGGCAATCACCAGCATCAGTACAGGCTGGGTGAAGAACGGATTTAGAGCAGCCCTGAGGAGAAGGACTTGGGGATGTTGGTATATGAAAAATCAGACGTGAGCCAGCAATGTGCACTTGCAGCCCAGAAAGCCACTCATGTCCTGGGCTGCATAAAAAGAAGCATGGCCAGCACGTCAAGGGAGGTGATTCTTCCCCTCTATTCCGCTCTTGTGAGACCCAACCTAGCTACCGCATCCAGTTCTGGGGTACCCAGCCCAAGAAAGACATGGACCTGTTGGAGTGGGTCCAGAGGAGGGCCATGAAAATGGTCAGAGGGCTGGAGTGCGTCTCCTATGAAGAAAGGCTGAGAGAGTTGGGGTTGTTCAGCCTGAAGAAGGCTTCAGGGAGACCTTATTGAGGCCTTTCAATACTTAAAGGGAGCCTATAGGAAAGATGGAGGGCCTGTAGTGATAGCACAACGGGTAGGATTTTTAAGCTGAAAGGGAATAGGTTTAGATTAGATAGAAGGAAGAATTTTTTTACGGTGAGGGTGGTGAGACACTGGAACAGGTTGCCAGAGAAATTGTGGATGCCCCCTCCCTGGAAGTGGTCAGGGTCAGGTTGGATGGGGCTTTGAGCAACCTGATCGGGTGAAAGGTGTCCTTGCCCATGGCAGGGGGGTTGGAACTAGGTGATCTTTAAAGATCCCTTCTGACCCAAACCATCCTGTGATTCCAAGTGGAGAGGGTTTCCTGGTTGACTATTAATAAATGTAATGTATGAATTTGCTGAAGATAGAATGAAGAACGTGTGCTGTCAGTAGGTATTCAGGAAGATGTTTGTGCATGTTAGGATATCTGTATTCAGAAAAGTGGGGTTTTTTTGGCCCTCTTTCATTTTGTTTTTGGCCATTTTTGGCCCTCTTTCATTCAACTATGCTGTGGATGTCTATGTTTTATATAGTTAAATTCTGTTTAATACTAAAGGATTGAGTTAAGAAATCTTAAGAAATGTCACATTTCTTAATTTTGTAAGTGAAACTTTAATATTAAAGTTTTTCAAAAGCAAAAAGCAAGTGTTGCATTAAATGTTGCAAAATTCTAAGTAGGTATTTCACACTGGGACCTCACTTTGTCCCTAGTACAAATGCTGCAGCTTTGGGCTTCTGCCATGCACTGACAGACCTAAATCACCAGTTTTCTAAGTGAATGTACTTTTCAAAACAAAGTGTATTTGTAGGAAATTAAAAGCTTCTTAAAGATAACTAAGAAAAAAAATTCAGAAGAATGATTTTTTTTTTTTTTTAATTTTATTTTTTCTTGGCTTCTTCCAGGTACTAAATTTGGGATTTGTATTTTCCTTTAAATGGCTGTTAAAACCTGGAACAAACGTATCCATTGTCCAAAAAGCCTATCACTACAGAAGTATGTTCTTAATTTTGCTGTTTCTTTTGGTTCATTTTTTCTTTTTCTAGCTTGAATTATCTGTCCTTAAACTTAATGCTAAATTTGGCTCTCCGCTACCCGGAATAAAGTAATGGGATGCTAGCAACAACCCATATTATCCTGTTGTTTTTTGGCATATTGCGGATGTGTGGTACTAAGATACCTGACTGAACGCAGCTGATGCTTCAGAATCAGTTGTGTGCAACTCTTCCATGTTTCCCAGCACTGTGTTGTAGCTTTCTCGATGCTTTGAACTGCCTCGTCCCGGTTTTTTTCCTGATCATTTCAAAGCTGATGGACTGGTCAGGTGTGGTTGTAGCATATATACGTGAGTCAGCAGTTCTGCGTCCTCATAGCTGTGTATGTTGTAGGTGAAGGAGCTACTGTTCCTATCTCTTCTGGGGCTGTTTTCAGATTGGCAAGGTGGCTTCTTGAATCTAGGCTGACTTCACATTTGCTCGCATATCTGTGAATTGCTTTTACTAGTATTTTGGGCTTTGAGTGCTGACCAGGAACATCCAAACTGACTCTGCTAAGGTACTGCCTGAATGTAAGCAAAATGTTTCTGGCACTGTAGTGGCCCCAGAAGTAGTTTAGGTGTAGTTGCACATCATCCAGCCAAGCCAGTAGCCAAGGATGAGTAACCTACAGTCTGGTAAATCACCTGTGAATAACTGGAAGTTGAGCACTGAACTATGAGTATAAAAAGAGAAGAAACTGATTGGAGACTCTTGATTTTCTGCCTCTTTTCTCCCTTTCCCCCCTGGTGGTGAAGAGCATTTATGTATTTGAATTCTAGAAGCATACTGCTTTTTGTTGTATAAGAAACACATAAGTAATACGGAATATTTTGCAACAGCAATTAGCATTAGCATTAGTGAGAAGTAGTAACAGTGTTTTAAAAGTGGATGTCTAGCTGTGAACTGGTTATAATTTCACTGTTTTAATGGAAATCCTTTCAAGCAGAGAAGACTGATACTTATGCTTGGACAAACCAATTTTTTTCAGTTTGTCTTTTGACAGCTATGCAAAGTTTTAGTTAAAACTGGTTTTGGCAGGAAAGGATAGAAAAAAAAATCTCATTTGCAGGGAGAAGAAATCCTTGTCTCTTGGAAAGTCAGATATAACTGAAGAATATCTACGTTAGCTTCAGAGCGATAAATTATTATAAGCAACTTGGGGAGCATGACCTATATTTAAGATTTTCTAGTCCTTTCCACTATGTGATCCTATTTACTGTTGCATTTTACTTTGTTAAATGTAAACAATTCTGAATAATGTTTACTGCACTAGCGGTTTGCTGAAAGTTGAATGAATCTTAGGAAGTTAAAGATATTGTTTATATCTTTATGGATATTAATCTAGGTCAATATATTGCATTGCTCAGGACGTGTAGTAAGAGAGGAGAGGAGTCTTTTGGTTTTGTTTCTGTTTCAATGACCATTTTACGGTAAAACTCCAATTCTTCCTGTCTTCAGGAAGGAGATAAAAAATTGTCTTTGGATGGTAATTCCCATTATCAGGGCTCTATTTTTGAGCTAACGTGCTTCTAAACGTGTGTTGTAAACAAAAATACAATGTAAGTTAAGTCAAGAATACCCTTAAAACTGGTTTGGCATTTTGTGTCTGGTCTTTTTATGTATGAAAGCAGCAAATACTAGACAGTCCCTTGTCTGTTAACACCAAGGGTTGAAGGAGAAGAGAGCAGCATTTTGTTCAAAGCCATATCTTGTGAATAATCAAAGGTTTTCACAGCAAGTAAATAGCCTTGGATGATGGAGTCCTGACTCAGTGTGAAGGAAGGAGTTGTTTCCAATTACCACTTATCAGTCATAGCTATGAAGTTAGTTAATGTACAGTTCTCACTATGTAGCAAACTTCTGATGAATATCTGTCATGCTGGGTTGCTTCTGCTAGGAGATATATGTACAAGTAAAAAGAACAGTTATTACTGCATCCTGGGAGAAAATTGTTGCAAAACCCCGCTACTTGGCTGTTTTGGTGGTTAGATATTAATGAAGTTACAAAGCTGTGTTAAAATTGAGAACCCAGCTGGATTTTTGCTTAAGCGTTTGTAATACTTGTGATACATTATTTCTCTGAGTTAACAGAGTGAATGAAGGAAGTCTATACTTTTTCTAAATCTGCTGTTTTAAGTGGCAAAATTGCTACATGCTGTTTCTCACTGGGCTGGATTTTTTTGTTTAATGGAAAATAAAAAGATTTGATTCAGCAGGCATATGATGATGAATATAGTAAGTATTTGGTTAGACATCTGTTACGATCATATTAAATTTTTTGCCCTAGAAAGAAAAACTTAACGAGAGCTGCTGTATTTACATATCATATGTATTTCCTTTGTAACTTCACCTGCAGGTGTCTGCTGTATTTAGTGCTAGTAAAACTAGGTATATAGTGACCATTGCAAAGAAAAAACTGTTATCTTTTAAGCATTTTGGTTCTTACATTATATTTTATTGGGCCTTTTTATCTTTTCTTAAATGGGGATGCCTTTTCTGTGTAATATATACTTAAAATCTGATGAAAATTAAAAGTGGCATTTTCTTGTGGAAAAATAATGTATTTTTATACTGCTTAAAACTGCAGAATATATTTCTGATAACTTTTTTTTTTTTTTGGCAGTTGTACTCGCTAAATGATTATAAGCCACCCATTTCTAAAGCTAAAATGACACAGATCACCAAGGCAGCAATCAAGGCTATAAAGGTAAGAAATTGGCTAACTTCTTTTGACTTCTTTTCCATTTCTCATCTGTGTCATAATAACTGAATAGCTTAAAGAACTTGCTGCAGAACTTTCTACCTCCCTTGTTCTGTGTACAATTTCTAAGTTACGATCAAATGTGATAGTGATGGGATTTTCAGGAGTGCAACAGAAGGCTTAATTTGTTGTGTGACTTTCATTTGCTGGTTGTCATATGTGAGAAAGAATTCTACCAACTTGACTCTTCAATCAGATCTGAAAGACAGGGCTTTTTTCCTCGCTTTAAAAAGGAAACACTGACATTACCTGAGAACAGATGAATAAATATAAAACTACAATGCCCTGCTCCACCCCCCCAAAAAAAAGAGAAGTTGTGTGTGCCTTTGGATCAATACAATTGTTTAAGTTTTATTTCATTTTTATAAATTCCTAGCATACGTTTTCATGGGGGGTGTACATAGGTTTTATTTYTGACGCTGCTAGCCAAACAGCAATGAAGCGGCAGAAAACAGCACTGAAAAATGATGGAGGAAAGAAGTATGCCATTAGTGTTAAGCATTAAAACAATGGAAACTCAGTGGAAGCTGGAGGGGTGAAAAAGAGGATAGGATAAAAGCTAAAAAGCCATGAACTTATGCTTTTCCTGTCTACCTTCCTCTGCTGAGAATCAGATATGTTTTCAGATAATGAAATCCATATTGGGATTTTGTGTAATTTGGAGAGAGAGCAATTTGATGACAGAAGAGTGAAATTCACTGGCTTTCTTAAATACGCAAAGTCTGTGTAAATTACAGTCTATGTGTTGCAGTATAATGAAAATGCTAAAAACTTGTATTGAACATAAACAAGTAGTAAATGATAGTAAATGGTTCTATAAATTAAACAATTAAATGATACCAAAGTGTTTTATCATGTGTTTAACTTGGAAATCCTGCTTGCACTCTTAACCATTTCAATAACAACATTTAATTGTGTAGAGCAGTTACTGAGATGATGTAGAGCCATTGTGATGATATGTGAGATTTTAAAAAAAAAAAAAAGGCCAATTTTAAAGAAAAAGTATTCAGTAGATGTTATAAGGTCTTCCTATACTCATGTTTTTAGGTTATTGAAGTGGACACTTGGAAAATAAATTAAATACAGAGAAGTGCTGTGCTTTGTAACATTAGGCTAACATCTTCAGTCATGTACAAGAAATAACAATATGTTTTTGAAGGAACAATTATATTATTCTCTTAGCTCTCACTAAATAAGCTTGTTATTTTATATTTATATTTATAATAACCATGTTATTTTAAAAAATCCCGTGTAAAAAACCTTCAGAAGACAAGAAGAGGTGAGATTAGCTTTTTTATATGCTGTTAAATGTTCTAAGGAGGACAGCATACCCAGCTGTAGGTATGGGATTGCTGGCTAATCAACCAAAGTTTCTAATTCTGTTTTTACTGTCAATATTGCATGATTTGAACAAGTGTATGCATCTTCAGATTTTCTCCTCTATTGAAATACTACTTTATTTTCCAGTTCTACAAGCACGTTGTACAGAGTGTTGAGAAATTCATTCAAAAGGTAAGTCAGTCCCAGGTATTTTGTGTTAGCACTGAGATATTTCCTCATTTTGGATTACAGAGTATTGAAGACCATCGGGTTTTAGGTACATGTATAGATTAATATTTTTATCACACGTTAGTTTATTTCAGTTTTTTGTCACACTCAATTTCTGCTAGTAATCAGTAATCTCAGCTGATCATAACTCATGATGCAGAAAGACAATTCCTTTGTTCCCATTTTGTACTTATGATATACTTTGATCTGAATGACTGTGGATACCGTCTTAGGACTACTTCTCTGTATGTATTGATTTAATGTTAAAAGAGGCTGTCAGCGTAGCCCATGTGAACAGCTAACAGCAAAAGAATTGACAGTGGTTTGGCGAGTGACAGTTGCTTTTGCTTTTCTGCCAGGTTTTCCCGTAGATTTTAAAGCTGAAGGGAAGATGACCATTCAGCCTCATTTTTTGTGTAGCAGGAGATGTAGCATTTCAGTTGGTAGTTCCAGCTAGTAATTTAAAACAAAAAATATTTATATGGCTAGACTGGAATTACTTTTTGGAAAGATGCAATATTAATTTAAAGACTGAAGCAAAGAATTTTATTGCATTTTGTTTTACTGCATTTTGTATTCTTGGGTAAAACTGCATTTTATTTCCAGTTGGAAATGCATGGATTCCAATTTGTGTGTCTTTCCTCCTTGTCTGCATTGTACTTGATTGTTCAGTTGATCATTTTGGTACTGAATTTCTTCTCCTTTTGTAAATAGGAGTAAATTATGATCAAATTGCCTTTTTATTTTGACAAACAAGCTAGAGAAGTTAGTCTGTTGATGTTGCAATGTTGGATGCAATTTTTCTTCTGTTGTCCATTTGATGAAGCAGTCTAGATTGCTCTGTGTCAGTAACCTGTCTTCCTCATTACCTTTTATTCCTTGGTGCCCAGTCTGTGCTGCAGTGCCTCTTGGCAGTGGTTGGACAGTGTAAATGGGGTTTAGCTTCAGCCTGGTGTTCTTAACTGTCTCAGAATAGTTCATGAATGAATTATTTAGGTACTAGAACATCAGTCCTATGTGGAAAAGGTGTCATATGTATGTTTCATGGCACTAGTGAAGACTAGGAGTATACTTTACCATCAATGCTAGTGTTTTGTCGAGGAGTTGTCCTTTAGGGTGTCGTCTCTGACTTTTTTCCACCTCTAAGAAAAGGGATCAATATCCTTTGATCCCTGTTTAATACTACAGATGGACATAGGAGGATGAGAGCAGGTGTACACCTTATCCATCCCTGATCAGTAGCACTTTGCAGTTTCATGCCCCAAAATTAATCCTGAATTGCCCAAGTTCCAAATACTGCTTTTTAGAAGTGGCTGTGATTGGCAATTCTGTATTCACAGGCATGAGAGTAGATTCACCCTCTGAATGAAAGAGTGGTAGTTTGTCAGGAATTGGACTTGGACTGGTTGTTCGTGACCCTTCCACAGGCTACTAAGAGTATGGCTTATCTTCGCACATTTGTTTTCCGTGTCCAGTAGTACTTGATAAGGGAGTTCTGCACTGTTCATTGCTGGTTAGAGAAGGCAGATGTATGTTGTTATTGATAATCTTGTTAATGACCACTCCAGATTAGGTGTTTCCCTTTGGTGGGCTTGATGTGGTTTTTTCAGTATGTCATGAACAATTTAGTGAAACACACAAATTATTAATAACGTCAAATAGTAAGTTCTTGTTTTAGTAGAATTGGAGATAAGCAGATGAAAGCTCTTTTCTACCCATTTGATATTTATGGACTTAAATTGTATGTTTGGAAGATAATTGGATTATTTTTCCTGGAAGCAATTACTTCAAATTAAACCTCAAAACTACTGAGTCTTCCATTAAAATCTGCCGTAGACTTGTCCAGAGTGATGTCAGTGCCATCTCAATTAGTTTACTGTTGATTCTTTTCTGTTCCAATATTTTCTTTCTTCAAAACTAATCTCGTGAGGTTACTGAAACTTCAGGTGAAGTAATTGTCCGTAACATTCTTTGTTTTGTGACACTTAACTCACTGGTCTATTGTCGTTTTGGTTGACTGTGTTATTCTCTGGCAAAACATCACTTCAGGGGTCAAATGACCACATTCCTTGTATGTAAGGATATTCCACTGTGAGAGCAAGACTTGAATAATTTCTTTGAGTAATCAAATTATCTTATTGCTTAGACTCACTAGGAAAATATGTGAACATTTGTTGCATAAAAACCTGTCTCATCTCAGATTGGGGATACGCAGTCTCACTGTCCCAGCTGTCATTCTTCTTTATTTATTTTTTTATTTGTATTTTATTGTCTTTTCCATTTTTATCATCTGTATTATTATATTAATGATAATATTTTCTTGCTTACTGTATGTGCCATGTTTTTAAATACTCCACCTAGCATATTTGCTGAGTTTTCTTATTAAATATCTGCATTTTTTATTAATTTCAATATTGTGAAAAGTCATATACCTGTCTGTTCTGTATGCAGAATACTCTTATTTTTGGTAATAATTTAGCTAATATTTGAGTAGCTACAATACATTCAAGTGATTATCTGCAGACAGTGTATTATATGCAATTAAGCTTTAATGTCATGATTTTAAGAATGCATATTTATTATTAAAAGTACGCTACACACGTTCTTAAAAATAAAGAATGCCATACTTAAAAACACTGGACCATGTTTAGAGCCTAAATAAATGCTTTATTGAGGTTGCAAATGTTAGCAAATCAGCACTTTTCAAACCAGGAAGTTTGTATCTATGCTATGATAAAATTAGTAGTCTGGAGCGTTTGTTTGGCACTGTATTAGAGATGATGAATTCAGTGTGTTACATAGTGTGTTTATAGACTATCTGGACCAGAGAGGGAATGGGTGTACTTTCCCATGTTTTCCATAGTACCTTGTGTGATAAATGTGTACAACCAGTATTCATGAATTGAATCCATGTCATAGTATATTCCGGTGATAACTTCATTATATTTTTGTACCACTTTTCATTCTGTCTTAAAACTGGTTGTACTAGTCTGGTGCAATTACTTTGCAATTAAAAGGCAAAAAATTTAGCTTTAATTGTTAAGTAAGTGAAATTACCTAAGTAATTAGTATTGTAGTTAGCAGACATGCTTTATAAATACAGTGCTGTTTTGTAAATTATGCAAGTTTTCCACAGTTTTAAAATAAGTATCACTGGTATATTCTCAACCAAGCAGATGTCCACATAAATATGTTCTTGTTCTGGCGGAAGCGGGATATACCACATGCTACTTACAACAATGTAAAATAAAGTAAACAAATGTTAACTTTAATGTTGACTTTGATCATAAAGAAGGACAAAAATATTTTGAATCATACTTACAGCTAGTCTCAATGTACTATTAAGAATTTGGTCATGCTTTATGCTGTTCTCTTAAAAATAGGTGTGTTCATTTAAAAAGGATATGTGGTTCATGTGCTAATTTTTAATAGCTATATTCTAAAAAGTTTTTTAGTGGTAGTAAATTGATTTTAAACCATTTACATATTTGCAGAGCACATCTAGATGTGATAATCAAACATTAAAGCTTAGCTATTTTTGAGAGAGTTTCATTTTTCAGGACAATTTGTTAAATAGAGAACATTTTGGTAATACTTTGACCCATTTAAAAATTAGAGAGGACTCTAATATTTACTCTGCCATTAATGGTTTTTGGTATTTTTCACATATGCACATTTTAAATTATTATTCTTTGTAGTGCAAACCAGAATACAAGGTACCTGGTCTGTATGTCATTGACTCCATTGTAAGACAGTCCCGGCATCAGTTTGGGCAAGAAAAGGATGTATTTGCTCCAAGATTCAGCAATAACATCATCAGCACTTTCCAGAACTTGTACCGTTGTCCTGGGGATGACAAGGTAAACCACTTATTATCGTTTTTTTTCTAATTAAAACAATCTTTAGTATGTTATCTATAAAGAATAAAGGTTTTGATCTCACTTTTTGCTTGCTAGAGTGGATCTAATTATAGACTTACATATTTAGATGTATTTCTTTTAATTTTGCTTGTCTGAGTGTAGGGATAGGGGAAGACATATCCAATTAGATTAATTAGAATTTCAAAAAGGTTTTCAGGAAGACTGGACTGATTTGTGTTAATGTATTTTGACGGGGAAAAAAAATTAAGCAGGCATTCGGTAGGACAGGAAGTTGTAGTCAGTCTTTTATTGTCTTCTTCCCCTCTTCACTGAGAAAATTAACAAGCAGGTTTTATATAGTGTCAAGGGATAACTAATCTTTCTTGGTAGCAGTAACTTCAGTGCAAACTAGTGTGTTTTGGACTAAAGGAGCAATAGAAAAACAGCAAAGTATCTTAAAAATTACTTTTCCTTTGATATTGAATCAACCAACAGCTGAGTAAGGCCTAACTTGAACAGTTTGACCCAATAGTTCAGCTGTTCGCTTGGACCACAGTAGTCAAGGTCGCTACCAAATTATCTTTATAGTAGGTTGGCTGGAAATAGCAGAGGGTGCAGGCAGTTTAATTTCCTTCATACTTGTCACTGATCTTACAATAGTTAGTTCTTATTATTGAATTGAAAAATTACAGAAAGGTGTGAAATGCTAAGGGCTTTATCTCCACATAAATTTGTGTAATAGAGTCATTAAGTCAAATAGTAAGTGAGGCAGGATACTGCAGGACGAGAAAGACAGGTTATTTTTTGAATAGTCGCATGCCATCCTACAGCTGTATTTTTCAACCAAAGATCTGAAAACCCAAGGCGTCCATGGAAGGTGATTAAGGCAAGTTCAGCCATTGCGTGTCTCCTGTAGTTGTCTTAGGATTCTTGCCTTTTTAGAGGAGTTAGGATCTCTGCAGGAAAATATGTCTGGATGTGCACATTTTAAGTGGTTGAAAAAACTCTGCTATGGTCTTGTCTTTTCTGCAACCGAGTTCTGAGGTGCTGCTGGGCAGGTTATTTAAGTTAAATGACATTTTTTCAGTCTGATGTTAGGTTATCTGCATGATCAACTTGTGCTGCTTCACAGTGGTTTACATATATACAGGTGTGATAATTAACTTATATTTTTCTTCATTTAGCTGTATTCCTTAAGCTGTCGTAGTTTGTTTTGTGTAATCATTTAGCTTATTACTCTGGGAAATATATTAACATGGAAATAATCTGACTTGTTGAAGAAGGAGAGCTGGCACAAGGATGGGTGCAAGTACTCAGTTTGTGTCTGGCTTTAAAAAAAATATAGTAAATTTATTGTAGGGTAAGAAATAGTGCCACTTATTCTGTGATATTTCAATGCACGGCAACTAATGTGTCACAGAAGTGTCTGATGTTGTCGTGGTTTAACCCCAGCCGGGAACTAAGCACCAGACAGCTGCTCACTCACCCCCCCTTCTCCCCCCCCAAGTGGGATAGGGAAGAGAATCGGAAGGGTAAAAGTGAGAAAACTCATGGGTTGAGATAAAGACAGTTTAATGGGTAAAGCAAAAGCTGCGAATGCAAGCAAAGCGAAACAAGGAATTCATTCAGCGCTTCCCATCAGCAGACAGGGGTTCAGCCAACCCCAGGAAAGCAGGGCTCGCATCACATGTAATGGTTACTTGGGAAGACAGTTGCCATCGCTACGAGTGTCCCCCCTTCCTCCTTCTTCCCCCAGCTTTACACGCTGAGCATGACGCCATATGGTGTGAGATATCCCTTTGGTCAGTTGGGGTCAGCTGTCCCGGCTGTGTCCCCTCCCAGCTTCTTGTGCACCCCCAGCCCACTCGCTGGTGGGGTGGGGTGAGAAGCAGAAAAGGCCTTGACTCTGTGTAAGCACTGCTCAGCAGTAACGAAAACATCCTTGTACTATCAACACTGTTTCCAGCACAAATCCGAAACATAGCCCCATACAAGCTACTATGAAGAAAATTACCACAGCCAAAACCAGCACAGATGTGAAGAGGGATAGTAAAACATAGTCTGTTTATGGTCTGTAAAGCTCCTATCAGGTTCATTTCTAGGATATTTTTCACCTCAGTTAGGGAAAATGTATTTTGCAGTCTGAAGACTTGCTGCTATGTTGCGTATGGATTCAGTATTATAGGAAAGTCGTCGCGCTGTGAAAGTAGTTACCATATATCTGACCCAGTAAAAAATTGTGTTGTCAAAGAGACCAAGGTTATGTACCTGTTTTCTAGCATTTTGATGTTTAATCTGATTAAAAGGCATAACGGAGAAACACGACAGGTTTTTTGTTTATTTGGTTTTTTTTTAAATCAAGCAGAAGTATAGTAGCATTTCATTTGAAGTAGGAAAAAAAATCCCACTGATTCCGGCTCAACCATGGAAAGTGCAAGGGGGAGGTAGATACTGAGGCACAGAAAAAGTTTATATTCCTGTTCTGCATAGAAGAGGGAAGTTGGAGCCTCTGATGGACTTGTCAGGGACTGCCTTACAGAACAAACTTTCAAAGAAGAAAGGCTCGCATACTGTAATGCTGAATGGAAGCCTTCAGAGATTTCTTTAAAGGAACACTAAATTACATCTTCCATGCAGTGAAAATTCAGCACTTCTCTTTATTAAATTTAATAGAATTCTCTGGGAATTCTGGGCAAACAGATATTTTTTTTTTTCTTTGGTTTAAACACTGTGTGGTTAAGTACTCTATATTCATGTTTTATAGAATTTAAATAATTAAAGCATCTTCGTGACAGCAAGCACAAGATCCTACGAAGAACTTTCTGTTCTCTATAATACAACTAACTTTTTTTTTTTTTTTTTTTTAAATAAACAAGGTGTCTTTTTCCGTTACATACATCATTATCCAACTTTTCAAGATGAAGCAAAATCTTGCCTCTGGGTAGAAGTGAAGCTTAGAAAAGAAAAGATTTGGGAACAGATTAAAACAGTGAAATAGAAATGTATTTGCAAGCTGAACAATGAGTTACATCTGATGGAATTGTATGAAGTCTTAATTTTGATTTTTTTTTTTTCCTTTCCCATGATCCACATTTTTAATATTATTTTGTAATTTCAATAGGCAGGGAATTGTGTTCAAGTTTAAATTCCTCACTTCATCAAGAGAGCTTTCAAAATATTGAGCTACTTTCCTACTAAGAGTATTTAGCAATCTTATTAGTATATACCCATTTTTCAGTGCACAAAAGTAATTTCGGTTCATAGGTAGATCAGAATTGCATTCATTTATGTTGACCATAGTAATAATTCCTTGCTTTAATTATTAGTAATGCTTTAAAATGTTTCCTTAAAATAATTTTGCTTCCATACAGTCTTCCAAGAGTAAAGGTATAAAAGTGTCAGATACATCTGTTTAGTTTTGTTTTGTTTTGCTATATTTCATTTTCTGTTGAGAGAAGACTGTCACTATGTGCATAGTGTGTTTTTACTGTTGCCTAGGCATCTTATATAGGTCAGCCTCAGGTTCATAGGTTAGACTTTGGTGTGATGCAGTGTAACTGTTCTTACGGTTCTTACTGTTTGTAAACCTAAAGGTGCTTCAGTCTAGACAGATTGACATTGCTTGTTAAGAATTCCATAATTGAAAATAACAAGCATGACTCAGGCCTTTTGTTATCCGTTCTTCATTTTAGAGTAAAATTGTTAGAGTGCTAAATTTATGGCAGAAGAATAATGTGTTCAAGAGTGAAATTATTCAGCCTCTCTTGGATATGGCAGCAGGAATTCCTCCTCCAGTTGTGACCCCTGTCTTGCCCAGCACTACAGCTGCTATGAGCAACAATACACCAGGTAAACAAAAATAGGTTAAAATCATACTTAGAATCAAGAGACTTGTGTTAACTTTGATATGTTTGCTGTTAACATGCTGAAAAATCTCACTGGTTTCCTTTAGAAAAGTCAAATGAATGCTAGAAAGAAATACATTATAGCCAGTGTCCAGGTCAGGGAAATAGCAAAACCAAGAGGCAGCCTGTTGTGTTTACTTTCCAACTGTGTATTAGAAATATATTTAGATTGAGTAACAGTGCAATAAGATCTAGTTTTGCATTCGAAAGTCAAAACAGTAGAACACTGACAGAGTTAAAAACCCAACACAGCACTTTATGCAATCTTTGTTAATTAGCGGTGCCACAATTGGGAGAAATGATACTCAGTATCTTTTTGCTATCCATAGGATTGAGCTTGCTGTATCATGTCAGACAGTGGTCCTTTTTCTGGCCGAGAGGCACTGATATCAAGGGGGAAAAACATATTGATGATATAAACTGCAGCCAGTGACATACTTCTCTCTCCCTCAAATCTGAAGTGTGTGGGCCAGACATCATGCTGGAGAATCGTGTGGGCAAAAAAGTGCTCATGGAGTATGTCCCAAGTTAACAAACACTAACATTGTTATACATGCGGACTTGATCATTTTGTGCTCTAAAGCATCTTCCTTACTTACGTGGGCAGATGGCAGGGAACTGGCGTTTCAACTTTTTTCGTTTGGTGGAGGCTTTTTCATTCAGGATTGGGATATATGGGAAATTTTACATATATGCCAAAAAATTTCTGTATGGACCTGCTTTTGTCACCCACCTTTTGCTGATTTCATGCTGTGAAAAGCAGTGAGGTTGACAAATCCACCTTATTTTTCATTGGTGTCTGTAAACATGTAAAAGTTCCAGCTCTTGGATTGGACTTAGTGCATCTTCTAGCTCAGTATTTTTTATTTTCATTAGTTTGATTACTTTAAAATGTTGAAATCATAGCTTTACTCTAATGCTTTTTTGAACTCTGATGCAAATTGTCTTTTTGCGCCAGGGAAGGTTTAGATTGGATATTAGGAAAAATTTCTTCACTGAAAGGGTAGTCAGGCATTGGAACAGGCTGCCCAGGGAAGTGGTGGAGTCACCATGCCTGGAGGTGTTCAAAAAACGTGTGGATGTGGCGCTTCGGGACATGGTTTAGTGGGCATGGGTGCTGGGTTGATGGTTGGACTCGATGATCTTAGAGGTCTTTTCCAACCTTAAGGATTCTATGATTCTATTCTATGATTCTATGTAGTCATTTGCATTTAGTGTTCGTCAGTATATCTCTACCTCTGAGCTAAAAGAAGGAGTATTTTCAGGGTTGGAGGATTATTCTGGATTGTGGCATGAAAGTAATTATCAGATTGCTGATTTAGTCTCAATGTTCCTCTTGGAAAAAAAATGATAAAACGGGCAATCCTCATGAATCCAGCTGCTGCAGGTTGAAATTTTTAGTAGAATCCATAAGGCTCCTCTCCTGGGGGTAAAGTGCAAGTCCAGTAAGTTCTGGACTAGCAGACATTTCTGAGTAGATTGCTAACAATTATCATTTGGTATATATTGTTTCCACTAAATGCTTTGGATTACTGTGTGAAACCTATTTATTTTGCATTTGTCAGTGTTTTTGTTATTAGTTCCCATAGGTCAGTAGTGGAAAGAGCTGTGAACTACACTTATGCAAAGTAATCCTGCTACTTGAGGAATGTTGATGTGAGCCTGTGTTATTTCTGTGCTCTCTGTGTGTGTCAGAAAAATAGTTTAAATTTATGGTAATACAGTGCTTTCTCAGTATTTAATAACTGGTTTTAATGTCCTTGGAAGATTATAGTATCTTTATAATTTGATTTTTTGCAATCCAGAAATCTTTGCTGTAGAAAATAAACAGGAATGTTCATGTCTGGCTTATAATTTCTTTTTACAGCAGGTTTTTGTTTTCCTTCTCTAACACTATTTCTAAGTCTGTATATTAAAATATTTTGGCATATTGAATTTTCTCTTTTTTAGGAACACCTGTGACTCCAGTTACTCCAGCCAATGTGGTGCAGAGTTTACCTGATCCTTGGGTATCTCAGATTGCTAATACAGATACCCTTGCTGCTGTTGCACAGATTTTACAGAGTCCTCAAGGCCAACAGGTAAATATTTTGTAGACAGTTACACTGTACGCTGTTTGATACTTTGTGTCTTTAAGGTACACTTAAGGAATACTGCTTTCATGAGTAACTCTTAGTTTTGTGTCCGGTATCCATGTTAACTATCCCATGAGGTTGTTCATCACAAGTAAGTTCCAGGTAAACTAGAACTTCTGTTACCTTTTGTAACCAACCCTGTTTGTTCTTTAAAAGTGTTGCAGAATGGGACTTGAGATAAGATGGTCTGTAATACATACTTTTCTGTATAGTATTGCAGATGACTAAATCAAGAGCAGCATTAAGATTTCAAAGATATAGGTATAAAATAGAACGCCAGTTTAAGTATATTTCTCTGCTGGATGCCCCAGGAAGCTAAACATTGTACAGAATTATATAATGGGAATGTACTCATTCTGGAAGTGCATTGTGTGTTGATTCTTTTCTTTATTTTTCCATCAGCTAAATATAGTTTTTGTTTTGCAGCATTGAAAAATAAGGTCTTAGAAGTGACTGTGTTTCTCAGTTTCTAAATACTCAACTCCAAAAAAGTGGCTTGATGTGCAGCATGCATTGAACTGCTTGTCCTCTTAACCCGCAGCCACATAAGTTGAGCGCACACAATCAGCTTTCTGTAAAAATGTAGATCATTGTTTTTCAGTTTATGCTAGAACTCTGGCACCAGCATAACTTTAGCATTATGATTTTTATTTGGACTGAAGAGTAGGATGCTTCACCTGCTGGGGTACTAAACAAAAATCCCATGCATGTGAATGAGAAGCAGGCACCAGTGAGCTGTTACGAAGTACTGATGCTGACAATAACAACAACCTTATTTAGAGAGATTGTTTTACAGTGTTCAGCTAAGCAGAGTCATCTGTAATTGTTCGTAAGTCAAGCGAAGGGAGTATTTTCATCTGATTACATTGAAATAAATTGATGGGTCTTGAAAAACAGAGGAAAATGCATTTGCAGGATACTTCGTGAAATGTGGAGGAAAGATAGTGGAATAGCTCTAAAACAAGGAAGGGATGTGAAGTGAGAATGGGAAATATATGGGAAGTCAGTAAGGTAGTTTTAAAGATTATTACCTAGAGAGTATTCTTGAAAAAAAAAAAAAAAAAAAGGATGAAGCAAAAGAAAAAGATTATGAAGATGGGAAGGGAATTAGATTTTCAAAGACAGCAGATCCCAAAGAAATAACATTTGGATATTTAGCTCAAAATGGTAAAATGAGGAGGAGAATGGATTTTGAGAGAGGGAAAAGATGGTCTTAAGCAGAAATATGGAGACAGACTGGGTACGCAATAAATATATACATGCAGATCTCTAGGATTGGTAGGTGAACTGCGACATTTGCTTCCATCCTGTCCAGCTCTTTTCTTCCTGTTCTCCAATCCACTCTACCCTCTGCTTTCCCCCACACACCCGCCCCCCAAGCTCCAAAGTCCTTGATTTCATCTTAAGATTGTGTTTTATGGGTGAGAATGCATGCAGGTAAATTGAGAGTCTAGACATAGGAGAGGCCAGAGTAAGAAAGGTGTGACTAACAAGAATGTGAAAACAGCTAGAACGGTGACCACCCAGGATTTTCCCACTCCAGGGCTTACACCTCTGCTTCTTCAGTTTGATTCCTTCCTACGCGGAGCAATGCACACGGTGGACCAGTCATATTTGCTCATCTTCTGTGGATCAGCCAAGAAGGGAGGGGGGAGCTCTTCAGCTTTGCCTATTGCAGTAATCAGTGAAAGTTCTTGGTGAGGTAGAACAAAAATTGAAGCATTTTCAGAGGTTCTGCTGTGTAAGGAGTCTGTATAACTGTTTTTAAGGAATGCGAAGAGTTGTTTCACATTATCAGAAGGTAACTCTAAAACAATCTTGAAAAAGGGTCATACATTTTTGATGCATTATGGAAAAGAAGATCAAACTAATCAGCTTATGCAGAGTTTCTAGTGAGCCCTAATAAGAAGGGAGGGATTGAACCCTATAAGAGTTCAGTGGTGGACTATGAACATGAAGATAATCAGGGACTTATGTCAGCATAGTTTGAACTACCTGGATTTGCTCAGCCTTTTTTTCCAGAAATACTCAAAGGTAAGGCTTCAGGGCTTTACCTCATGGAAGGTCAAAGGACTGCTTTCTCTAATTCAACGGTGCTTTAGGAGGACTTCTTTCCATAGGAATAGTATTTTTTCCTTTTGTGTTAAGGTAAATCTGTACAATTTTATGTGAGCATCTTTATTCAACAGATGAATAGATCTGCACATGAAAAAGCCTTTTATTTCCTCATTGGGACGGCTCCTTTTTAAAAAACTATATACAAATAGGAAGTTGGAGTAAGGAAATCAAGATACACCAGGTGATTGGATTGTACATTTATTCTAAAAAAACTATGGAAGATATTCTATTTTTCTTTATTTTCCTCGTCTAGATTTGAAGGAAGAGACACTTAGGGTATCCTGATATACTCTGATGAAATGTCTTGGGTCAGTTCACTACACTTTTGAAAGTTCCTTCTCTGATAATATTCCAGCATAATCCTAGACCTCTCCTGGGTTGCGAGTGGAGTTTAAACAAACAAACCACCTCAACAACCACACACCCCCCAAAACTACTTCTAAATAATATTTGAAACACCCAACGCTATTTTAAAATAATATTTTCTAACATCTGTCTTTTGGCATTACCCATACTTTGTTTTTACTGTAACATACTTTGTTGTTACTGTATGTCTGTTGCCCCAGAGCTGCTGCTTCTGGTTCAGCATTGCATCTAGGCAGTTTTTATGCTAAGATAGTGCTACACAGAGCCCAGAGTCTGTGCCATTGCAGGAGGTCAAATTATATTCTCAGTTTCTGGTTAATTTGCTTTTTATATTTTGTTAACATAGCAAGGGAATTGCATTCTGTCAGTGCAAACCTGAGTTTCAGCATGAGATTTTCCTTGTGACTAGTCCAGAGACACTAGTGTAAGCTCTTTGAATACATGTTGCATCATCTTAAAGTGGAGCTTGCAACAGTGCAGTTATTTTCTCTACACGAATGTTGTTACAGCATACAGATTTTCCTAATATAGGTGGGCCCTTAGGGAGCTGGAGTAGGCTAACAGATTTTTTTCAGGTCAGAAGGAATCAAACTGGAGAAACAGAAGAGGGGGAACCCTAGAAAGCAGGAAATCCTGAGTGGTGACTGGTCATCATGCAACCTGTCAGAGCAAGTTAGGAGGAAGAAGCATCTGCATGTCTTATCAGCCACAGAAAACAAATTAGCCAGTAAGTGGGAACAAAATTTGCCATAAATGAAAACAAATTAAGATGAAGTAATAGCCATAGGTTAGATGATACTGCATTCCTGAGGGTTTTTTTTTTCCTAATTGGAAGGGGAGAAGACTAGTTTGGTTTTTATTTTTTGCCTTTTAAAAAAATTTTCTTGTTTAATGCATTTGTTATCTTTTCTCTTTTAGCTTCAGCAGTTGATACAAACACTGCAGATACAGCAGCAGAAACCTCAGCCTTCACTACTTCAAGCCCTGGATGCTGGTCTTGTCGTTCAGTTACAGGCCCTCACAGCACAACTTACAGCTGCAGCTGCTGCTGCTAACACACTTAATCCACTGGAACAGAGTGTCTCTTTTAATAAGGTAGAAGTAGAATTATAGAAGTTTGAAGAAATATTTATTGTTAAAATATATGTAAGTGAGAGAGTCTTCTTTTGGATTTTATGGTTTGACTTCAGAGATTTTAAAAACACATGAATATGCTATGAAGTGCTCTATCTCAAAAATTTAAAAAAAATGTCTAGAGAGAGTAGTATAAATGAAAATACTAGTTTTATAAGAATTTAGGGCTAAATAGCATTTCATAGAATATCTCGAGTTGGAAGGGACCCATAAGGGTCATCGAGTATGAAGATGGATTTGATTTAGCAAAGTTAAGCCATTGTTACATGTTTTTCTTCACCCTTTGTAACACAGTGGTGAGAATTGAGCATGTCTTGTATTTCCCCTTCCTTTGTTTATGATCTGAGGTAGGAAATGATTTCTTACAAGGTAATGAAAGGGAAACATGCAGACATTTATATATGCTGTTTTCCCAGAAGAGTAAAACGTCATTGGACTTGTAATTTTCTTACATTATAAATGCCAAGAAAACTTCTAATCTTAGCCACAAAGTGATAATAAGTGAAGAAATAAGTTTATGACTGTAGTTAAAACTAGTCATGTGACACTTTTAAAGAATGTCAAAATGTAAAAAAAACCAAACAAACCCTGTAGGTAAAGAAACTTTGTGTGTGTTGCAATATATGTGCGGATCTTAAAAAAAAAAAAAAAAAAATATAGAATGCAGGAATTTAAGATGACTAATATAGTTGAATGCCAGGTAGCAATAACCATGCTGGCAATTACAGTAGTAATAGTATAATATCAGTAGAATAAAAAAGGAAGAACTTCTACTCAAAGTTGAATAAATAAATAAATAAATATTGTTCCATTGTATTTGGAAGAAACAGCTTGTGAGTAGATGATCTCTGTAGGATTGTCCTGGAGTAAATAAATAATAAGAATATGGAAGTCAGGGAAGCAAAAAACTTTTTTTTTCCTAACCGAGATAATCTCTTTTTCAGGCATTTAGCTGCTCAGAACTTGACAAGTGCTGAGTTTAAAGTTTTAGGACAATTTATCTTATATTTCTAGAATTTGTTCAGCTAAACTCAAATCTCTGAAATAATAGAGTTGTCATTACTAATGGAAGTTATGCAGCTGTAAAAATAAGTCAGGAAAAAAATGGCCTGTACTCATGCTGTATCACAGCTGTAACCATCAACTCGAGTAGGGTATAATCACAGGGAGTGAGTGAATGCATCAGTTAATAGGGACTGCCTTAATATTTAGATACTAAAAGTAATTAAGAATAGGGCATTGTATTGTGGTTTATTCTGCAGACTTCAATTCCAGCATTTATCTGGATAGGTGTACTTGTAGGTGTGGCTGTTTTGAATGTTGGACAACTTAACTGGAGCAAACTGAAGGAATTGGCATTCTGATGAGATGTTTATATATCTTGAGTGAGTTCAGCCTTGATATTCTGTGGTTAGTTTATGCCAGTAATAGTATGCAGGAGTCTTGTTGTCATGAAAGCTGTCAGCAGAGTGAATGTACATGATTGTGATTTCTGGTACTTTGAAGGTTTAAGTGTTGTGGAAGGAATTCTTGTGGCAGTGTGATAATTTACAAGCTTTCAGTAGGTATATAGTGTTGATTTGTTCTTGTAAGCTGTGGAAGAGTTGTGTTTATGGTATGTGATCTATACCTCAGTTCTCCATTATACAAGTAGTGTTAGATTATAATACACCTCAAATTCCTTGTTAAGGGTTCTATAGCATCTCTGTGAATGAACTGATAATGTATGTCTTGTTAGTCTGTTGAGGCTATTACTTAATGGTTATTTAGGCTGCTTTGCAGAAATAGCATGTTGATTTAGAATTTCCTCTTTTATTTTTTTTAAATGTAACGTTGGCACTACCATACCTATTTTCTCATTTTTCTGAGGTTTGAGCATTTCTGAATCTAGTTATTGTAGAAGAGTACATACTAATATGTATGTATTAATGGGCAATCTTATTTTTGTAATCATAAGTTTTGGGGATAATAATTTTCCTTGCTTTTTTTAATAGTTTCTCAGCACCAATATCACCTGCCACCCGAATCCCACTTCTCAACAGCTGAAGATCATGAGTCATAATGATATAATTCTCTCTATTAGAGAAGGGACCTTAAATACCATCTAGTTCCAACCCCCTGCCATGGGCAGGGACATCTTGCACTGGACCAGGTTGCTCAAAGCCCGGTCCAACCTGGCCTTGAACACTGTCAGTGCCTCGCCACCCTCATAGTGAAGAATTTCTTCCTTATATCTAGTCTAAATCTACCCTCTTTCAGTTTAAAGCCATTACCCCTTGTCCTATCACTACATGACCTTGTGAAAAGCCCCTCTCCAGCTTTCTTGTAGGCCCCCTTCAGGTACTGGAAGGCTGCTATAAGGTCTCCCTGGAGCCTTCTCTTCTGCAGGCTGAACAACCCCAACTCACTTAGCCTATCTTCATAGGAGAGGTGCTCTASCCCTCTGATCATCTTCGTGGCCTTCCTCTGGACCTGCTCCAACAGGTCCAGATGCTGAGGGCTCCAGAGCTGAATGCAGTACTCCAGGTAGGGTCTCAAGAGAGCAGAGTCGAGGGGGAGGATCACCTCCCTTGACCTGCTGGTCACACTTCTTTTGATGCAGCCCAGGATACGGTTGGCTTTCTGGGCTGTGAGCGCACATTGCCAGGTCATGCTGAGCTTCTCATCAACCAGCACCCCCAAGTCCTTCTCCTCAGGGCTGCTCTCAATCCATTCTCCGCCCAGCCTGTATTTGTGCTTGGGATTGCCCCAACCCATGTGCAGAACCTTGCACCTGGCCTTGTCGAACTTCATGAGGTTCGCATGGGCCCACCTCTCAAGCCTGTCAAGGTCCCTCTGGATGGCATCCCTTCCCTCCAGTGCGTCGTCTGCACCACACAGCTCGGTGTTTTCAGGAAACTTGCTGAGGGTGCACTTAATCCCACTGTCCATGTGCCCAACAAAGATGTTAAACAGCGCAGGTCCCAATACCGACCCCTGAGGAACACCGCTGGTCTCGACTTGGACATCGAGCCATTGACCGCAACTCTTCGAGTGTGACCATCCAACCAATTCCTTATCCACCGAGTGGTCCATCTGTCAAATCCATGTCTCCAATTTAGAGACAAGGATGTCGTGTGGGACAGTGTCAAATGCTTTGCACACGTCCAGGTAGATGACGTCAGTTACTATTCCCTTATCCACCAACGCTGTAACCCTGTCGTAGAAGGCCACCAAATTTGTCAGGCACGATTTGCCCTTAGTGAAGCCATGTTGGCTGTCACCAATCATCTCCTTATTTTCCATGTGCCTTAGCATAGTTTCCAGGAGGATCTTCTCCATGATCTTGCTGGGCACAGAGGTGAGACTGACTAGCCTGTAGTTCCCTGGGTCTTCCTTTTTTCCCTTTTTAAAAATGCGGGTTATGTTTCTCCTTTTCTAGTCAGTGGGAACTTCACCGGACTGCCACGACTTCTCAAATATGATGAATAGTGGCTTAGCAACTTCACCCACCAATTCCCTCAGGATCCCCAGATGCATCTCATCAGGTTCCATGGACTTGTGCACCTTCAGGTTCCTTAGATGGTCTCAAACCTGATCTTCTCCTACAGTGGGTGGTTCTTCATTCTCCCAGTTCCCTGCCTTTGCCTTCTGCAGCTTGGGTGGTGAGGCTTGAGCACTTGCCGGTGAAGGCTCAGGCAAAAAAACTTCGTTGAGTACCTCAGCCTTCTCTATATCCCAGGTAACCAGGTCTCTCATTTGCTTCTGGAGAGGGTCCACATTTTCCCTAGTCATTCTTTTATCACCGACATACCTATAGAAGCTTTTCTTGTTGCCCTTGATGTCCCTGACCAGATTTAATTCTATCAGGGCTTTAGCTTTCCTAACCTGATCCCTGGCTGCTTGGACAATTTCTCTGTATTCCTCCCAGGCTACCTGTCTTTGCTTCCATCCTCTGTAGGCTTCCTTTTTGTGTTCGAGTGTGTCCAGGAGCTCCTTGTTCATCCATGCAGGCCTCCTGGCATTTTTGCCTGACTTCCTCTTTATTGGGAAGCACCTACATCAGTGTTCTAGTTTGAATCAGGAGCTTGCTTTTGAGGTGAAACTTTTGATTGTTTACATGTACCGCACATAGTTTCACATCGCAGAGCAATTTTGAGTGCATAAAGTAGATTCATTATGGATTAAGCTAAAGTAAAAGGTATGCTGTAACTGCTAGTGAGCACTCAGTTGACAGGGCCAGACTGGAGCTGCTTCAAAGGAACTAGTAACAAAGTCCAAATAGCATGCCCAAATAAAATAAAATAAAATAAAAACTATAAACCAGATTTTTTTAAGAGGAAAAGTTTCAGGAATGCTTTGCTTCCTGGTGACAAATCTAGATCTTTGTTAGTGATCTTCCATTATGCTTTGAATTTCTACAGTTTTTGTATGCATTTTAGAGAGTTTACAATAGCTTTATATTTAACACAAAATGCCTCAATTGCAGGTGATGATACTGTTAGAGGTACGAGTATCAAAAACCAAGGCGTCAGAACAGTACAATGAACAGCAACAGTAGACTGTTAATAGCCTTTCTTTGAGTACCAGACATGCAGTTGCTTGATCTCTGGGGTTCTAGTCTTTAAAAGAAAACAAGTTGTTAGCAAGTATACTTACAACAACAGAGCATGAGCCAGCAGAGCGCCCTGGCAGCAAAGAGAGCCAACAACATCCTGGGCTGTGTGAACAGGAGTATAGCCAGTTGACTGGTGGAAATGGTCATCCCATCTAGATACCCCATCTACTCTAGACTGCATCTAGACTATCACATCCAGTTTTGCTGCCCCCGCCCCCAAACAGGAAAAGCATTGACAAACTGGAGTGAGTTTAGGGGAGGACCACCAAAATGGTGAGGGCTGGAGCACTGGAGATGGTTCAGCCTGGGGCAGAGGCAGCTTTGGGGGAGACCTAACAGCAGCCCTCCCCCAGCACCTATGGGAAGGTTGGTTAGAAGATGAAGCCAGGCTCTTCAAGCACGGCATAGTGGCAGAATTATAGACAACAGGCAGAAATTGAAACAAAAGGGTTCGGAGTGGGTATAATGAAAACTTTTTTCCCCATGAGGACAGTCAAGCACTGGAATAGATTGCTTGGAAAGATTGTGTAGTCTCAGTTGTTGGAAACTAAGACGTTTCCAGGACTCAACTGGATAAAGCCCTGAGTGACCTGACCTGAGCTCACAGCTGAGCTTGCTGCGAGCAGAAAGTTGGACTGAGAGCTACTGAGGTCCCTTTCAACCTGGGCTGTCCTGTGAACCTCAGACTTAATGAAGAATGGGGCAGAAGAGATACTGTTATCTATCTAGTGGAAGTTGATGAAGTACTCTTACCTAAGGTACAGTGACCAATCCTGAACATCTTAAAAAAGCTGCAGCAGCAAAATTAGAGAATCTAGCAATTCCTGAAAGCAATAATTAGAAATATTGAATAGTTTCTATAGGACATACTGAACAGACTTGTGATGGAGTTTAGAGAATGGAGGATGGGACCATGATGTGGATATAGAAATACTTACATGGATGAAAGCAGCATCCAAAAAGCAAATGTTCTGAGTTGGCAGACATAAAAAAAAGACAGCTTTTATGATACATAAGCAGTAAGCATCGTGATCCAAAGAAAACTGTGAAGCTTAGTTCTCATTCCATGATATAATGATGGTGAACTGGATAACAAATATAAATAGTGCAGGAAAATATTTCTGATGAATACGTAAGTATCCATCTTTTTAAAAAAATCCCTATTTTTAATAAATTCGGCAGTTCTTCCAATCCTTTGTTTTCAAACTCTTCAGTCTCCATACTATCTTGTGGTAATAAGTTCCGCCAATTAATACGCATTACATTAAAAATTCTTTTCTTTTGTCAACATCAAATTTGTGTGTTTTGTAATCTTGCTACATGACCGTATCCTTGTGTTATGGTAAAGAAAAATTTTTAATCCAACATTTCCTATACATTTATGTCCTAATATTTTTATTTTAATTTCTAAAGAGAATATCCTGATCCTTAAGAAGAATTCTGTTTCCTTCAGAATAAAAAGCTTTTTTCATGTCTTTAGTCATTCCCATTGCTTTTTGTGAACATAATCATTTCTCAGGTAATGAAAGTAACAGCTGTAGCATTCATGGAAGGTTCTATACTTTTATATGCATGTGTGTGGTGGGTTAACGTAGGTATCCTAATATTTAATTTGTTTTAATTTCTACTGCTTTATTGCAGAGAGTATTCTGTTACAATTTATTTAAAAATCAAGATATTTCAGTTCAGATTTTTTCCTTTAATATCTACTATGTTGTTTAAAACAAATTTAAACAAAAATCATGCTGCACATTTGCCTATCTTGGCTGGAAGTTCTTTGGTTTTCTCTGGCCCCAGTTTAACTAAATAATTTTTTTGCATGTCATGAATTGTTGGCTACTTTCCATTTGTTCATTTTCTCAGATGATTATATAGTACATATTCTGTTATCTTCCTTTCTACTTTGTCATGATGGAAGATACATGATGATTAATAATATTTTAAAGATGAGACTCATTGTTTTTTTTAAATGCATAATTTTTTCTCAGAGCAGCAGCATTTTGCAAATGCTTTACTTGAAAATGCTCTAACAATATGAAAAAAAAAGACAGAAGGCAGCCATCTTGCTTTAAATGGATTAGATATATATGGTGAAAGTTCTTCTGGATTTTAGCATCCCATCTCACATAAGCTTGATGGTCTATGTCTCTGCTGTGTTTTCTGAGAGATATATTCGGTCCTGCTTTCATATATATTAGATTATTTCATTGGGAAAATAGTTCTAATAATTATTGATTGATCAGGCTCTTAGTTAACTTATACTTTGTTCTTCTTGCTGGACTCCAGTAAGTGAGAGTAAATAAAGCATCCTGAGAGAGAAAATGGACTACTGAATCATCATGGCTTGTTACTGGAGACATTTTTGCCTTGATATTTCAAAATGACTGCCCTGTGTTCTCATGCTCTTGTTTTTTTCTTTTGAGACCGGGTTTGAGAAGAAGTTACGTCGGTTTGTAGTACAGCGTTAACTCTGCTTTTCAGAAAAATTCCAATGTGTAAAGGTGCATGGACATGGGTTTGATAGCACTGCTCTATCAATGCATAGTTACTGAAAAAAGACAATCTCAGTGACAAATAACATTTGTTGTATTTCTTAATGCTTGTTCTTTAGTATTGTCTTCAAGAAAGTAAAATGCTGCTGAAATGCTTCTGGGATGTTTAAAAATCAATAAACAAAACAGACTTCTTTTTGTTCAGCAGAACTACAGTGTAGACATCTTTACAGATATAACAGGAAGTTTATCCAAGTTTTTCTTTTTCCCTGTCAGATACCTTTCTTTTTGTCCCTCTGGAGGCTTATTCCTCTTACATGATAACTGCTTGCTTTGATTTTTTTGCAGACTGTTTGAGAAGTTGTTTTCAAGGAGCAGTATATTTGAAGGAATTCAGGTTGTCTAAATGACATGTGTGTCTAAAAAATACAGTAATTCTTTGTGAAGTAATCAAGCTGTAGGTCTTCTCTTGGTATGAGCAGAGCAGTTTGCTGATTGCCAAAGGATTGAATAGTTGGGCTCTTCGTAGTAATTTCTTCTAATTAAAGGTACCATTACGTGAAATTAATCTTTATTTAACCCTTCCTTCAAAGTAACTGTTATTTACTATGGAAAGAACATGTGGCTGTACTTGTAACAGCAGCCAGAGCTCAGGAAAGCCATGGACAAAATTTGGTATTTGATGCATTCTAGAGTTTGGTAGCAGTAGCAGTATGACATTTAATTTTCTATTCAGGTTATTTGCCAAACTTTTTTTTTTTTTGAAGTTGAGAAATAAGAGCATTTTTCTTCTGAAAAGTAAATATGCATAAAGGGACATATAAGGAGTACTCAGTAATGCTTATTTTGCTTTCTCCTAGAAGCTGATGGACAGGTTTGACTTTGGGGAAGAATCTGAACAAAATGAAGAGCCTAAAAAGGAAACTCCCACTTCCCAACTGTAAGATCAAGCTATGTTTCTTACAGAAAATGCTAAGATTTGCCTGACACTAGTTGAACATTAGGATTAAATAATAAGGAAAATGTTGTTTCTTCCAGAGCATAAGTACACTAAAACAGTAGGAAGAGAAAAGACAGTTTCCTAAATTGTTGAAACATAGACATTTTTAAAATACTTAACATAAGTCTGCATGCCGGAAGTTTTGGTGACTTCATCTTAAAGATAGCACAAAGAACTAGAAAGATAGTTCTTTGCTYTGTTAGTTATATTCGTAGTGTTGATGTGATAATGATGATAACAGAAGGTGGAACTAGCTACATTGTCTTCATTATTTTACATTTTTAGTTAAACTTGAAACTCAGTTGTGAAGACCTGTTTACCAACAGTTTAAACCAAGAGAAAAACTGTTGTGGATTTTTGGTTTGTTTTTTGTTGTTGTTGTTTTTTTGTTTGTTTGTTTGTTTTTGATTTAAATGATTTCATTTTAGGCCCTTAGTGCCAGAATCTGTGAACAACTCACTTTTTCACCAACTAGCTGAGCAGCTACAGCAACAAAATTTAGAACATCTCAGACAACAGCTTCTGGAGCAACAGCAGCCTCAAAAGGTAAGAACCCCATCTTGTGGCTGTTGTCATAATTATGTTCTCCACTGATAAAAAATTCATACTCTACTTCAGGACAAAAAAATTGTCTTGTTACTGACACTTCTCTTGTAATGAAAGTCTTTGTCACTAGCTGATCATCTAACAGAAGCTTGCAGAGTAAGTGGAATAAGTGGAAGTAAGTACTTAAAACAGGGGAAAAAAATACAACCAAATGCGTGGGGTGTACCGTTTGCTTCTCTTAGGAAAGAGTACCCTTTAGCTGAGTTACAGGCTGACTGTACTTTGGTTGTTCAGCTCTTTATGTGGGGGGATAAAAAGCTTTTTCCCTGCTGTCAGAAAGAAGGTGAGCACTGAAGTGATTATGCTCCTGTCTGTGAAGGGAGAGCAGCGTGCAAGCTGCTGCTGCAGAACCATCAAGAGGACAGAATAGAGATTGCGGGTAACTTTAATTTCTCCTACCAAGCTTTAAGTCTTGGCTAATGTATGTCTCATTCTGTTGAAGAATCTGAGCTGAAGAATCTGAGCTAGAGAATAGGGTCACGTATTTCCTGAGAAATGATTAATTAAGAACTGATGCTCGAGGCAACCCAAGATTCCTTCTTAGCTATGTGAATTGGGTCCTCTCTACTCTACATTGAAGTAAATTGGCTTATTTCTCCTGAGGTTAGTCCTTGGTATTTAGCTGCTCTTTTCCCCTCCTGATTCCAATTCCTGATCCCATTAGCAAAAAAACCCCAAAAGTTTATTCTGTCTTGATACTGGCCAGATATAAAGTGGACTTTCTGTGAAGTATTTGGATCTAGTTTCACAGTAAAATAGAAATCTTAGATTGAAAGAAGATCTAAGGGACCACAAACTTAACAAACATCTGTTGGGGATTTTAGTTTAATCTGTGCAAAGGTGCAGTTACTCAGCTTTCAATCAAGAACGTCACTCAAAGGTTTGAATTTGTGACTTTGAGTTTTTAATTTTCTAGAAAAATAGTAATTTAATTTTTACTAGATATAATTTTCTTATTCTACTTTATTTTACTGTGTTTTATTTTCATTTCTCATTTAAGTGCAGTAACTGAGAAAGTTTGTACGACATAGCTACAGATGAAATAGTTTTTGATGTTGGTGGATATCTAGCAATTTCTGGCTTTAAACACTAAAAAATGTTGTAAAGGAATATAACTTTGAGGAGTGCATCTGTTTTAGGAGCTTTTGATGTGACGTATCTAAAAGTAACTATCTAATTTGAAAATAAAAATGCTGAATGCCTACCTTATTGTAAAATAAGCAGAATTAGAGTTTAAATTAATTTTATGTATGAAATTAAGTTACAGTACATTTATGGGTAGAATGTTCATATGACTCACCCCTTATTATTTGATCTTCTATTCCAAGTGCTCTTCCAGAAGTTGTTTCCCTTCAGGTCTGATCAGCTTCTTGTCTAGTCAGTATGGAGAGGAAGTTTTATTTTCACCTTGATAGCAACTGAAAGATACAAACTTCTGCTGGAACTACTCTGTAATGACTGCAGCGTGTTACGAGGAAGATTTTCTTTAATTCCACGTTTAAGCATCAGTGAGAAAGATTAAGGGAAAGAGAAGGAAAGATAAAGCACAAAACAAAATTATTAAGCATCTGATTAGGAGCAGAGGGAGAGGAGGAGAGGATAGAAGACAGAGACAGAAGGAGCAACAAGAAATGTAGGAATTGATATCAAGAAACAGATTGTTGAAGAATATAAAAGGAAAATGAGATGAAACAGATAATGTTAGAAGGAAAATGCATTAACTGAATTATAGTAGAATTTTTTATTTTTTTGCAAACTGTCATTATAAGCTGTTTAAAAATATGAAGATAGAAAAAAAAACTTGGTACTACATGTCATTCTGCTAACTTTCTACCATTTTCCTGTCAGATAGAATATCTAGCATTTGTTTAATTAAAGTGCAAATGTAATGAGAATCACTGAAATGTTTACCTGCAATATTGGATTATAGGTTTAAAATTACTTTTCAGAATTGTCCTGATAGCATTTCTGAGTATTTTAATTACATTTTCTGTATTTCTTGGATTTCTTTCATATCCTACAGATATTTATTCCAAATCTGTACTTTCAGTCCAATGTACAGGCCATTATAGTTTTTTCTCTAGCAAATCAACAATGCATTTGGTGTTTTACATTTTTTAATTTTGGTGTTTTTTCAGAACTGCTTGTTTTGTTAGTTCTTGTAATTGACATGCTGACATAAATGACACAACACCCTCCCTTATCTTGCAGTAATTACTTGTCTTAAATCACACACTGTAAGAAAGCTTATGTAATGTAATGTAAATTTTACATTACTAAATTAATGTAAATTTTTTTAACTAGTTCAATTGGTATTGCAAATATTTTCATTATATTAATAACAAAATATCATTTATTAATGCATTTGCATGGGTGACCAATGGGTATCTTTCAGCGTTACTGTACATATGGCTGCCATCCTATTGTTTGTCCTGTGAGTTTTTGTTTTCAAGCCAGCCGAGTTAAGCAACAAATAATGTACTTTGGTTTTTTGATTCAGCAAATAGTAATTTTTTTAATAGTCAGCAATATTAATTATTTCAAAGTTTTATATTTAAGGATGATACAAAAAAGGGAATGGAGTGAAGTGACATCTAGTTCAGCTTTCACATTAATGGGAAGTGGGAAAATAAGAGAAACCTGATAAATAGTTTTTCAGAGATATTTGAACAATTGTTTCATGTAGTATTACATTTTGACACAGTAAGCGTTTTGAATTATGAGGCTTTTTATGTTATATTATTATTTGTTATTTAGGCAAGCCCTGAGGAGAATCAAGAAGGAAATTTTGGTTCAGAGCACTCTGCCTCACCATCACAAGGGAGTAGTCAGCAGCAGTTTTTAGAAGTGGAAACAAATGTAGATGATTCGATGGACATTCAACAACAGGTAAAACTATTTTCAATTTGATTACAGAACTTGAAAGGAAAACACATACTAAGATGATTTCAAAATGGGTAATATGGATGTATGCTTTCATATAGTTGTATATACTGTGAGTATGTTTATGAAATGTTATTGAACATCTGTTATGTCTGACCTCAGGACATGGATATAGATGAAGGACAGGATGTTGCTGAAGAAGAGATTTTTGAACAAGAAGAAAAGAAATCAGCTGTTCGTTCAAGATCAAGAACTCGTTCAAGATCTCGTTCAAGGTTTCATAATTAACTTGTGTTAAGTAAATGAAGGTTTTCTGAAACAAAGTTGCAATTTGTGATTATCATTCTCAATTCGCTATTTTCCAAATTTGTCATGAGCCGTTTTTGGCAATGAAAAAAAAAGTGTTCATTTAATATTTGTGTGTTAGATGCAGACTTTCTGTATGACAGTTCATTTTGCATATCTATGGTTTACTTTAATTTTTTTAAGACCTGTTCAGGTAACAAAAATAACTAACACTAGCAGCTTGTCAGGTTTTCTATGCCAGAAAAATAGATACTGTTATGGAACTCTTTGAATGTGTTTTGTTTTGTTTTAAGCTCAGAATGTATGTTCTGTTCCTTACGCTAATGGCAGTAAGTTTATTTCCTAAAGCAGTTTGAGTGAATATAATGGAAATGTCTGTATCATGCTTAAAGTTTCTAGTTAAAAGATGACTAAATTAGAATATTTATTTTTTTTTAACACAGCATACTGAAATTAAGTATTTTGTAGGTCACCAAGAAAACGAAGGTCTAGATCACGGTCTGGTTCTCGTAAGCGTAAACACAGAAAACGTTCACGCTCAAGATCAAGAGAAAGGAAGAGAAAGTCATCTCGGTCATATTCCAGTGAAAGAAGGGCTAGGGAAAGGGAGAAAGAACGTCAGAAAAAGGGATTGCCTCCTATACGGTCAAAAACACTAAGTGGTAAGTGGCAGCTGCTTATGGTTTTAATAATGTAGTATTAAAGGGAAAAAAGGCTTTGTTTTTCATCAAAAGAACAAGATTTAGCTTGAGTACTGTTACAAAATACAGTAACCATAATCTTTTTTATAAGTTTCATTTCTGATGTTTCTTACAACTTAGACAGGTACATCATTGTACATTGGGGAAGGCTGTGGATGTGGTCTACCTGGACTTCAGCAAAGCCTTTGACACCGTCTCCCACAGCATTCTCCTGGAGAAGCTGGCGGCTCATGGCTTGGACGGGTGTACTCTTAGCTGGGTAAAAAACTGGCTGGACGGCCGAGCCCAGAGAGTTGKGGTGAATGGAGTCAAATCCGGTTGGCGGCCGGTCACGAGCGGTGTGCCCCAGGGCTCAGTTTTGGGGCCAGTCTTGTTCAACATCTTTATCAATGATCTGGACGAGGGGATCGAGTGCACCCTCAGTAAGTTCGCAGATGACACCAAGCTGGGCGGGAGTGTTGATCTGCCTGAGGGTAGGAAGGCTCTGCAGAGGGATCTGGACAGGCTGGATCGATGGGCCGAGGCCAATTGCATGAGGTTCAACAAGGCCAAGTGCCGGGTCCTGCACTTGGTCACGACAACCCCAGACAACGCTACAGGCTTGGGGAAGAGTGGCTGGAAAGCTGCCCGGCGGAAAAGGACCTGGGGGTGCTGGTCGACGGCCGGCTGAACATGAGCCGGCAGTGTGCCCAGGTGGCCAAGAAGGCCAACGGCATCCTGGCCTGTATCAGGAATAGTGTGGCCAGCAGGAATAGGGAGGTGATCGTGCCCCTGTACTCGGCACTGGTGAGGCCGCACCTCGAATACTGCGTTCAGTTTTGGGCCCCTCACTACAAGAAGGACATTGAGGTGCTGGAGCGTGTCCAGAGACGGGCGACGAGGCTGGTGAAGGGTCTAGAGAACAGGTCTTATGAGGAGCGGCTGAGGGAGCTGGGGTTGTTTAGCCTAGAGAAGAGGAGGCTGAGGGGAGACCTTATCGCTCTCTACAACTATCTGAAAGGAGGCTGTAGAGAGATGGGTGTTGGTCTCTTCTCCCAAGTAACAAGCGATAGGACGAGAGGAAATGGCCTCAAGTTGCGCCAGGGGAAGTTTAGATTGGATATTAGGAAAAATTTCTTCACTGAAAGGGTAGTCAGGCATTGGAACAGGCTGCCCAGGGAAGTGGTGGAGTCACCATCCCTGGAGGTGTTCAAAAAACGTGTGGATGAGGTGCTTCAGGACATGGTTTAGTGGGCATTTGTACTGGGTTGATGGTTGGACTCGATGATCTTAGAGGTCTTTTCCAACCTTAATGATTCTATGATTCTATGATTCTATGATTCTATGATCATTTCGTCTTAGAAGAAAGCAAGTATCATACTGTTCTACTGATAATTTTACTCATACTATTGCACCAATGATTTTACTTCTGAACAGAGGGTAGCAAGGACTACCCCTAAGTTACAATCTGCTTTCTCTTTAATGCTGTCTTCTGTGGGGCATTTGAAGATGATCAGTGCTTGATCTGAAAATTGGTACGCTGATAAGACATTTAAGTATGTGGTACACACTTTGGATACTTTGCTGAATATCTTAAATAGAGGCCAGTTTTGTTAAACTTCTAGAGTGCTTTTTAAATAGCTTTTCACAGGAACATAGAGCCCAAGCAGATGGAAATGTGAAACAAGTAATTTGCTATCATAAGACAGACCATAATGGTGGTATCTTAAGAAAGTATACAAAAAACAACTGGATTTCAGCTTCTGCAGAGTGCTGCCTGTGCATTGCTGTCGTTTCCACAGAGAATTTACATACTAAAAAGAAGGAAGGTAGCAGGAAGGAGAGCTTTTTCCACACAGTTGCGTAAATCAGAGGGAATGTATTTTGAGATGAGCACTAGAAACAGTGAAATTGGGTGTAGTCATCTGCTACTGTATCAGTATATCCCACTGCTGCTGTTAGCAGGACTCTGGATTCTTGGGATGCATAATTGTACTCAATTTATTTTTGTAATGAACTTGTGTTCCCAAATTTAACTTTGTTTAGGTAGTTTATACACAGTTTCTGATGTAGTTTTGCATTTATTTTGTGTTTTAAAACTGTATCATTTATCTGACAAGCAGTTCAAAATTCATTTTTGCAAAGGAAAGAGTGTTCTGTTCTCTTCGCATTGATATTTTACATCATTCCAAGGTGGCTTTAAACTGAGGACTTTACTACTGTTTAGATGTATATTTTTTTTCTTCTCTGGCTTTTCACATGAAAACAGGCAAATCAGTTTTATGGTGTAGATTTCTCCCAGTAGTCCACAAAGCAGGGAGCTGTAATCAAAATGGATGGGAACTGGAAGGCAAGGATGTTAAAGTAACCTGATGAACAGCAGCAGCGATTGAGGTCCTGTGAAGTGATCCAGCTCATGGAAAGGAGATATTAAGAAGGCTAAGTGAAGTGTGGAAACTTTGGGTGTGGGTGTGTGTAAATAAATAAATAAATAGGTAATTCACCTGAGAAATGTTTTACTTCGTGAAATTTGCTCAGTGACAGCCACTGTTATCACTTGCTGAGGTCTGAAAAATTGTTTCATAGAGCTTAACACCATGAGAAACAAAAGGGCCATCTACAAGCATGTGAGGAATAAGTTTTGTTCAAGAGAAATCCTAAGGCTAGTCATTCTCCGTACTACTGAGTACTGCTGTCAGCTGAAAATGTCAGTTGACAGAGGAACACACAACACTGGTGTCCAGTTTGGTGCACCAAGATTGATACAGGAAGGACATGTGATGTATCAAGATGATGATGAAGAAAGAATGTTTCCTTGCTTCAGGATGGGGCAGGCCCAGGAGATGCAGATTGTCTGGTTTTGTTCTGCCTTAGATCCTTTAAGATCCTGGGTGGATTACTCAGGGTAGTAAGATATTTGAGCAAAACTACCAATATTGGCCTAATCTCTTGCTGATTTAGTAGATCACTCTGTGTTAAGTGGAAATAACTGCTATGAATTTGTCAAGGCTTGCACACATAGATTGGGTAATATTTGGATGATGAAAGAATTGAAACCATGTACATATATGGGAGAAGGAAGTTCAAGCTCACATGTCAGTGAGTGTTTATATTTGGCGAGGGGGACAGGGATAGGCATTTGGGAGACAAATTGCAGGGATCTGGGCTTGTGGTGGAATTGATAAGAATCAGAAGTATCATGGACATCTTCAGTTCACTGGTGGCCTTCAGCCAAGTTTGTCTTTCTGGGATGTTCCCCAAGGTAAGGTAAAAGTATAGTTTCCATTTCTTTCAGGTGAAAATGCAGTGCATATTACTGCACTTAAGTTTGTTCTGTAATGCACTTCTAGCCAGTTAGAACTTAAATCTTACTTTGTTAAAACTGACTTTAAATCCTACAGGCATAGTTTTTATGGAACATGGACTAGAAATGATTATTAGTAATTTCTACTGCAGTTTACCTTAGCTAATAATCTACAGAATTTTTTTTTTTCATTTCTTTTAAAACAACTGTTTTGTTTAAAAGAAAACGAAACAAGAAGAATGAACACTTGTACTGAGTATCTGTTTGGTGTCTTTTAACCTTTTAACATTTTTGTTAATGTACTTAATCTCTATATAGTAAGTAATAGATTTACTATTCTTGCTTTTTGATCAGTGATTTCTATGCAATTCTAAAGCATTTTATATCCATGCTATAGAGTATTTTATAAGCTAACATTCTAGTATTTTGATTGACATGAATGTGTCTCTTGACAGTTTGCAGTACTACTCTTTGGGTAGGTCAAGTAGACAAGAAGGCTACACAGCAAGATTTAACTAACTTGTTTGAAGAATTTGGACAAATAGAGTCTATTAATGTAAGTAAGCATGTTATCATGCATTTTCAGGGATTACAGACTAGCAACTTAAAATGCTTATGCCTCTGAATTCCTTTTAGCAGCTTAAGCTTGTATTTAGGAGACTGGTTTTTTTACACTGTTTAAAAACTGTGGCTATGATATTTGCTTGTTGGTTTCCATGTACTGTCTTTTGAAGCACTAAAGACAGTGCACTTCATGGTAAAATGTCTTTTCCCAAGCACTAACAATTTACACAATTTTTTGAACCAGGGTCTTAACAAATAAAAAGTTATGTCTTGTCGCTTTTTGTGATGTGGCACAGGGCAGGTATCATTTTTCGTCAGACTAATGGGCACAAACTGATGTGTATCCACATTGCTCTTGGTTACGTTCCATACAGAGGGTTCCTTAAGTGGAATTGATGTGGATAAAACTTTAGAAGAAAAGAAATTGTACTGTAAACAAGTGTTTATTCTAAAATGTGACAATTAAAAAGATGCTTATAATTAGGAGATACATTTCTCATGATTCAGAGTCATTTTGATGTAGACGTTTAGAGTCGTACTTCATTGTTGCCTATAATTCAGCTTCAAGAGAAAGTATTTTTCTCCTAAAATAACATATCTACATGAGAGAAATCTGGATTTTTGTCTCTTGCTCCAGCAGTTTTAAAGTGCTTCTCATGCAATCTCATTCATTTCAGATAATATTTTTACTGTTTTTCCTATCATGTTAATATATTCAGATATATAATTAATAAGGAGCAGTTTTTGTGGCATTACAGAATTTTTTAAAAAGCTTCACAAGTCAAAAAAACCCCATAGCCTGACATTTAAGCCTCATTTTGATTTGCAGGGACTAGGAATTAAGAAAGTTCAAAGGAAAGTAATGTAACAATCACAATGTCCCAGTGCCTGTTATATTTCAGGGGCAAACCATATTGTAAATAGTTCATCCTACGCATTCCACAAAGCTTTAAGTACCTAGGATAATATTGTTGTATATCTTAAACATATTTTTGTAACAACTGCATTAAAATCTGTCATCTTAAATATTTTTGTTTGTTACGTTACTGTGTGCTCCTAAACAACATAAAAGCACACCTATATATTATAACTTTTGACTAAAACTAAAATAAGCAGTTGTCATACATGATTTGCAAACTTCCAAAGATTACATGCAACATCATACTTTTCTTTCCTAAATAAAACAGTGGAAATCACACTTCAGGAATGAGGACTCTACCCTTCAAAAATGCAAGATACTTTTAATCATTAATTTGCACTTCTCTGAAAGGTTGTTGCTCAGTTCATGGTGAATTTGGAGCTTAGTAAGAGGTAGCAACTTCTGCTTTTCTGAAGTTGTCATAGTATAGTTCCCAGTTCTTGCCTGCTCCATGTTGTTCAAATCTTTCCTGTCATTTTTAGCACCCATTCTTCAACTTGCTGCTGCTTCTTGAAAATGTTATAAATGAAGTACCCTGCCAATATCACTCTTAAGTTTTGCTGTTGCTCAAAATTGTTAATATTGCTGATTAAAGTAACGATTGTTTACAGTGTAAGCCTTTCCTTTTTTAGTATTAGTATTCACTGAATGTTGTTATGTCATCTGAAGTACTGGTTTTCCTACTTTTTAAGACCATTGTTTTTTGCCATAGATGATTCCCCCAAGAGGTTGTGCTTACGTTTGTATGGTTCATAGACAAGATGCGTATCGTGCTCTTCAGAAACTTAGTTCTGGGTCCTATAAAATTGGGTCTAAAATTATTAAGGTAAGTTGATTTTAATCTAAGGATGCTTTCCATTTCGGATACAGTACAGTTGTAATATGATCTGTCATTTAGCAACTGTTCATTCAAACGTACAATATGGAGAAGAATGAAGCAATAAGGTGTACATGGTTTTCTTTCCTGTCTGTGTAAAATGCAGTTTTTAACAGGTGATATGGAAGATAGTAAAATGAAATTATGACTTGATACTTGGGAAATACTTAGAGAATATTTTATGTACGTGCTAGTAATAAGAGTACAGGACTGTAAACAACCTAAGTCCTGTACCTGACCATGTGGATCACTTAATAATAAATTTGATATTATTCTCATAGAGTATATGATTAAATGCTGTGGTTTTTTCTACTTTCTTTGATGCTCTAGGATAAGTCCTTGAAATACTGTATTTTTAATTTCCCCATATATATGTTAGGATTAATGTAGAACAAATGTAAGATTTTTGATGTAATTAATCTTTCCACATACCTGTTGTTGCAGAGGCCAAGTAAACTTCCTACAGGTTCATTTAAAATTAAAAACTGAAGATTGATCTGCAGTGACAAACATGAAGGAAATGATCTGAAATATTCTGTTCACAGGTTACATGATTTATTCAGATTCTCTGGTTGGGTTTTATTTTCAGATTGCCTGGGCTTTGAATAAAGGTGTGAAAACAGAATACAAGCAATTCTGGGATGTGGATCTGGGAGTTTCATATATTCCTTGGGAGAAAGTAAAATTGGATGATTTGGAGGGCTTTGCTGAAGGTGGCATGATTGACCAGGAGACAGTAAACACAGGTACGGACATTAACAGTGATTCTTCTAGTAAGAAAATATGTTTATTTTGGTAATTGGAAATCCTCAGAAAGTGTACTGTTTTAGGTAATACGTACTCCTTTTCACTTTACAGAAATTTTACTATCTACTTGTTTACAGTATAAATGGCACTGTAATCATGACATCTAGATTGTCTTTGTAGATGAGTACTAATTGATTGTCATGACAATAAGGAATTAGTGACAAAGGGGAATTAATTTAAGCAAATTAATACAGGTTAACATTTTTTAAAAGTTATGAATTTGCTGTGTACTCATTTCCAAGTATGTAAAATACTAATTTGTGTAGAAATTATGATCTGCTTGTGATTGTGAAGAGTCTTATATTCAGGCGTAAGACGTAAGTTGCAGTTGGAACTTGTCCAAATAGGCACAGCTTAGCTGAACCTTAAGGTATTTCCTCCATAAAGTCAAAGAGACAGGAAAGCAAGTAATGTTAGACCTTACTCTGAAACCCAGTTAATTGAGAGTTTTGTTAGATTTGTAAAAGATTCACGAGTACTGTGTTTTGTTGAAATGGATCTAGCACCAAATGACTGGACTATACTGAAGTAAGCAGTAGGTTAAGACTGTTTTATAACAGCGACAATAATTTTTCAGGTCAAAATGCAGTCTTGTTTTGAGTAAAAATGGAATGTAAATGACAGAAAAAGTAAAACATGAAACATTACCAAAATACATTCACTAATTTTTGAGGAAGTGGCAGAAGGAAGAAATGGGGGTTGGGGTGAGGTTTGTTTAACGTGAGGATTCTGTCATTGTACAGTAGCCAGCTGATAACACAGATATGTTGACAACAGAAGTTTTAGAAAACTGGGGCATACTCTATATTACAAATTATTAACAGAATGATTGGTGAAAAAACTTGGCAAGTTTTGAAAAATCAGTTTGTATACAGGCATAATTAAAGAGAGTATTGCAGGTGATTAAAAATACTTTACATTCTTTAAAATAATAATAAATAATTGCACTTGCTTCTTTTCATAATAAGTTTGGGGGTTATTTGTAATGACTCTATATAGGTACCAGATTAAAATTTATTGTTTAAGAAGGAAGAGCACTTTCAAGTATTTAAGCAAAAATAACACATTAATTTTCTTTTTATATTAAAAATATACCTTTTTTTAAAGAATGGGAAACAGCCAGGAGTTCAGAAGCTGCTAAAGAAAATGCTCAAACTACACAGAGTGCTGCAGTTGATAAGAATACAGTTATTACAACGCAGACAGAAGCTTACACACAACCAGTCACTATGCTGCAGGTTTGTATTGGTCTGAGTTTGCAAAAACCCCACAGAACTGGAGGGCAAACTTTTTATTCAATACAGATAAACTTTAATGCTGAGTTAAAGTACTTCTGTAAGCTAAGCAGTGCAATAATCTTTTTTTCACTTCTGCTTTTCTCCATATCAGCTTTGAATATGTTTAAGTGTTTTCTCAGTAATTCTGGGCAGGATTTCATAATTCTGGACAGTCTCATCTTTAAAAGATCTGATTATTCAAGTAGTGTGCTGTTGCACTCTATATGCAGTAATTCATGAGAGTCTTTGATTCTCTGGTGTATTTTTTTTCCTTCTGCTAAAATAGAGAATTTTTATTAACATCCAATCAGTAACAAGGTATTGTGGAATGCCAGAAGAATACAGTGTAATTTTTCTTGAGTATACTACACTACACGTTTATCAAATATACATACAAATGCTTTAAATCCTTTTTATAATGACCACATGAAATTGTAAAATGAGAAGCTGTTGCTTAATACACAAAATTTTTTGTATTCATATTATTACTGTTTTATTTTTCCTAAAGTGTATAGACATTTCCAGTACTTGAGCTGACATAAAATTACTATGAAAGTTAACATATTTGCATTTACTTGCATTGAATTTTGAGCTTTTTTCTTTTCACAAAAATTGTTTTCATTCTTCTTACTTCAACTGTCTCCTAGTGTACACTGTGATCAGAATATATTTAAATATACATATATATTGCTTTTATTCTGCTGGTAATTACTTGTAATTATGCTGCACTGTATCAAAACATGTAGCTCAAACAGAAGTTTGAGAAGTACTAAGTAATTTTCAGGATTTCATCAGGATTATTAGCCTTATTACATACACTAAGCTCAACTTTCCAGTACTGTTTCTAAAATATGTAAGTTTTTCTAATGAGGATAGAATCACTGTTTTCTAAGTGCTCTCAAATTGCCACACTATCTACATTTTCCTTCCTTTTCTCTCTCCCTTTCTGCATTCATCTCTCTCCCATAGGTAGATTTTTATTCTTGATTAAGTATAGTGTTTAACCATGTATTTTTCTGTTCTTTTTAGAATAAAGAAAAGATAGTATAGGATTCTTCCAGTGACCTTGTTTATCTGTAGTGTAGGTACCATTTCAGGACACAATCTAAGTCTTCAGGGTGTTCAGAATATATACAAAGCCTTTGGTACATTTGGTGCTTAACATGAATTGCAGTCGAATCAGTTTATCCCTCTTTTAATGTCATTGACTACTGTTAAGTACTGAAGTTGCTTGTTTTTTCTTTCCATGAAAAAAGATTCCAGTAGCTCCAGCTGTGCCTGCTGTTAGCTTGGTTCCACCTGCATTTCCTGTCACAATGTCTGTCCCTCCTCCTGGTTATAGCGCAATTCCTCCTCCACCCTTCTTGCGAGCGAGTTTCAACCCTTCACAGCCACCTCCAGGTAAGTTAGTAAAAATGAAGTTGAGTATGTAATGAGTATAATCAGTTGGTGTGCTTCTATGTACATCATGCTTTGTATAGTTTTCCATCAGCTACTGATTACTGTTTGAGCCAGTTGACCTTTGAATCTTTAATTTTAATCTAGTATGAAACTTCTTATGTCTAACTTAATATTATTTTTACCAGTGTATTCTGTCGAGAATAGGAATTACAGCAGAACTTTTTTTGAACTTTGATAAAAATGAAAATTTAAAAACCCTTAAGATTAATCTCCTTCCTTTGGAAAATTTTGAAACTCTTAATTTTCTTCTTGGATATTGCTGGCAGAAATCACTTTTAAAGATGCACGTGCAGATCATCTACAGTAAAGATGGGGTTGTTTTTGAAAACAATAACCACCGTTGTCTCTTCCCATACATTTGTTGTTTGCTAGTCTTCAGTGATGGAGCTTTTCAGGATGAATAATGTAGGCAAACTTTTACTGCAAAACTTTATTTGCTTCACTTGTAATAACTTGTCTTTTTTTTTCCATATAGGTTATATGCCTCCCCCAGTTCCACCTGTGGTCCCGCCACCTGTGGTCCCGCCACCTGTTGTCCCACCAGTTGTTCCAACACGTAAGCTTGATTCTCATAGTAGTTGTTTGTTGTTATGAAAAGCTTAACTGTTTGATATATTTGTTACTTAATCAAAAGCGAGTTAATCCTGTGTAATGGAAAATAGCGTCACAGAAGTTATTGTTTAGCTGGTTTAAGCAGGTATTGAGAAAAAGATTTACAGAGCTTGTCAAGTTGACTGAAAAATGATACTTACTGTGGAGTTGCTGAAAAAAAAAATTATGGCAAATTAATTATTTAGTATTTGTATGCATAGTTCAATATTTGAACCTGTCTGTAACAGATGTATCTGTTACTCGAGCTATTTGATGTTAGTCACTGAATATGTTATAATAGTTTATTTTTGTTTAGCCTTTTAACTATTCATTTAACGTTTAAAAATGTCTGTTAAAGAGTACGGATTGCTTAGGTTGCCTGCAGTTCATGCTCTCTACAAAAAATTTAAATATTACAGTGCTGATTGAGGGTAAGAAATAATTATTAAAAAATATAACACTTAAAGTAATTGATTTCACTTATTTTGATTTATCAGCCTGACCTCTGCCAAACTAATCTTGAAGGCTTGACTATATGATCACTGTGATACACTTCTGTTATTTCTCTACAGCTTTAGTACAGCCTCCATTACCAATTTCACAAGAGACGATGAAGGATGTTCCTTTTACTAGCCTTGTTCTACCAGTTGGCACAGTTACTAGCAATCTAGCTACTCCAACATTATCTGCTGGAAGCATTTTTAATCCTCTGCCAGTCAACAAACCAGAATCAGATGAAAAGGGATCACATCTTCCAGACCTTCAGATTTCTTCCAGTGAAAACAATAGATCTGGTAAGAGATGTCTTTATTATCTGGTACGATCTCATACAGGAAACATCATACTTCTGAGGGCCTTTTTGCAGATCGTAGTCCATTGCACTAATGCAGAGTAGGAAGTTTTAGGCTGGGTATTATTTTCAGTTTAAGTTAGAGGAGTGGTGGGAACCATCTTTGTCATCAGCTGATCATCGATTTCTAGCAGCTTATGCTCAGGAATGTTTTCTTTGTAGACTCGAGAAGTAAAGCTGAAACTGGGAGCCCTTTAGAAAACTTCTTAAAAGTGTGCATTCTTACTATACAAGTGGCAGTGGAAAGGAGCAGGAGAGGGCAGGATAGTATAACATTTATAGAATTACATCAAAGATTTTAATACTTCCCTTGCATAAATTGGGTGATGCCTGTGGGGTTTGTCAATTTTAAGCTGCTGTATATTCTTTACTATGTAGAGACGTTCGTTTCTTTGGCATAATGTCTCTTGATCACCAGTGTGATTAAAATGATGTATGTTCATTATAGAAACTGAGACAGACCTTGTGAGCAGTATCATCACTGAATGCATTAACTGAATATGGATTAAGCTGCATTTTGTTTTGAGTGCTATGTGTTACACTGGCATTTTCTGTTAACTGTTCTTCTTGTTGCTGCATTTTAGTGCAAAGTGATGTCTCAAGTAGCTCTGGACTTGTTGGAGGAGTGCAGCCACCCAGCGTATCAAGCAGTTCTGGGCTTACTGGAGAAGGGCAACCACCCAGTGTCTCAAGTAGCTCTGGACTTTCAGGGGGAGTACAGCCACCCAGTGTTTCAAGCAGCTCTGGACTTGGAGGAGGAGTGCAACCACCAACTGTTTCAAGCAGTTCTGGTCTTGCAGGAGGAGTGCAGCTACCTGCTGTCTCCAGTAGCTCTTCTCTTGCTGGCGGAGTTCAGCCAACCAGCATCGCAAATAGCTCTGGACTTATGGCTGGAGTGCAACCACCAAATGTCTCAAGTAGCTCAGGGCTTCTAGCTGGAGTGCATCCACCCAGTGTCTCAAGCAGCCCTGGCCTTCTGACAGGAATGCAGCCACCCAATGTCTCAAGCAGCTCAGGAGTTCTGGCAGGAGTACAGCCACCGAGTGTCTCAGGCAACTCTGGGCTTCTCATAATGCCACCACCCAATGTTTCAAGTAGTTCTGGACTTATGGGAATGCCACCACCAAATATTTCAAGTAGTTCTGGACTTCTGGCAATGCAGCATCCAGCTGGGGTTCAAAACATGCCTCATTTAAATATTAGTAGTCAAAGGATGCCGGGAATGCCTCTCATAGATATCCGTCCAGGCTTAATGCCCCATTCGCCTGGACCAAGGTTTCCGTTAATGCAGCCAGGAATGCCGCCGCAGCGTAGTATTCCTCCTCCAGCAATCCTTGATCCATCTCTTCACCCACCACCTCGAGGTCCTTTTCCTCCAGGAGATATTTTTAATCAAACAGAAAGACCTTTTGGAACACCAGGAAGACAAAATATTGATAGCATTTCTAATCCAGAGAAAAGACTACCACTTGGAGGCGATAACATTCAGCAGGAAGGAGACAGAGATTATCGCTTTCCTCCAGTGGAAAACCGAGATAATCTTAACAGACCATCTCCAGTGGATGTCAGAGATTCTGTTGGACGACCACCAGTTGATCCAAGAGAGGGTATAGGAAGGCCTCCAGTAGATGGAAGAGAACACTTTGCAAGACCACACGTAGACATGAGAGAAAATTTTGGAAGACCAGGTATAGATAACCTTGGTCGAAGGGAGCATTTTGGTTTCAATTCAGACAAGCACTGGGGACAGAGAGGAGATTATGATGAAAGAGAGCACCATGCCTTCCCTATTTATGGTGGCCCTAAAGGCTTCCATGAAGACAGAGAGAGGTTTCGGCACGTAAACTACAGGTTTGATAGTAGAAGTGGTCCCAACTGGAATAGAGGATTTGAACAAGATGCTCACAGGGATTTTGATGACCGCAGAAGACCCTGGGAAAGACAGAGGGATAGGGATGACAGAGATTTTAATTTTTGCAGAGAAATTAATGGGAACAGGTTTGGAAGAGACAGAATGTCAAACAACTGGATCCCTCCTCCACATCCACGGGTTTTTGAATATTTTGATGGGGCCACTTCCCAACGCAAAGCCGATAATATGCCCCAGGTAAACGGTGAAAATACAGAGACAGAAAGTCAACCACCAACTGCACAGGTGCAGGACGATCCAGAACTTTATGAAAAACTGACATCTTCCATCGAGATAAACAAAGAGAAGAGTGACACAGAAGCTGATATAGAAAGTGAACCAGTGGTAGAAAGCACAGAAACTGAGGGGACATAATCATCACTCAGTAGGTAAAAGATACCTTTTGTAAAGTTGTCATCTCTCTGTAATAGATAAATGGCTGACCGGACCGTAGCAGTTCACTTTTGTCTGCCAGAATTAAGTTAATCTGATGTTCATGTTCATCTTTCACTTAAATAACTGTACAACTGACTTGTATAGAACACTGTTCTTAATTTGAACATGGTAGGTAAACATTTTTTTTATTTCTCTGGTAAAGCATAAACTTGCCCCCACTTTTAATTTCACAAAGATAAAATAACAGCTTGTCAAACAAAGACTTCCTATGGAAGAAAATGGAATTTTTTAGATACTACCCTTAGGTTGGCTATCGAAATTGTTATACTTGAAAACAGGTGCTGGTGTATCTTGTCCGTGTTTTTAGGCTGCTGCAGAATTTTAAAGTATAGACAAAGCTGTGATATTTTATGTTCCTACAATTCGGCAGAAAAAGAAATGGCCCATGTTATTTAAGGAGCATAACACAGAGATTAAAAGTGATTTTGTAAAATCTACACTATAGTCTCTGTTTTCTCTAAAGTAAGTGTTTGTGATTTGTTCCTCGTACTGCAGTGGGTTTAAAAAAATGAAAAAATACATTTTAATGTTGGGTGCATTTTGTTTTTAGATGCCAATAAAGCATATTTGTTTGATAACAGTGTTCTAGGTATTGTATTTTTTTAAAAACCTGCAAGCTCTAAAAACTTGGAATCAGCTATGATATGTGCTTAGCTAGTTGTTGCAAAAGGTTTATATTACTCTTGTAAGACCAATGCAACAGTTATGTGTGCAAGAAGCATATGGTTTTTACATCGAAAATCATGCAGTCAGTTTATGTAAATAATATATGTATGTAAATATTTGTGTAAACTGTTTGTAGATACCAAGTTTTCTGTGCGTGCCTGTGTATGTGCACGCACTCACAGAATATTGTAGACAGTTCAATAAAATTGAAATGAAACTAGGTTGTAAAAATTTGCCTTTCACCTTCTTTAGGTAGTAAGATAACAAAACTTATTTCATTGCAATACTGTCAAGCTTATATTTACCTTCTCATGGTCATTGTTACTATGTTCTTACTACTTCTAGAAGGTGGAACATGATATACTGTAAGAATATACAGTAGGATTTTAGCTTACTTCTTAAAATGCAGATATGCATGAAGCCAAAACTTAAGCAAATATTTGCATTGTCTTATTTTGTAATATATTTGCTATTCTGGATAGATAGTGGTAGTGTTCAAGTACTTTGTGGTCATTTGTTTCTAGTGACTCAAAGTCCAGAAATGTTGCACGAAAAGTAAAAAGCTGTTGTTGGTCTAAAAAACCCTACATGTTTTTAACAGAAATTAGGGGGGGTTTGTGTTTTGGTGGCTTAATATTGAAGTAGAACCTCTTGTTAAATTGCTGAGATGAATTGGCTGCTTAGGTAAATTAGTAGCGCTGTTCTCTCCTGTTTCATCTGCTTTGCTGCTTGTGTATCCTTTAAATTGGCGGTGAAAGATTTGGCTACAGGGTAATGTCAGGTTTTCAATTTGTTCCACTCAAGTGCATTTCACCAATTTATTTCAACATAACTTCTGTTAAAATTCTGTGTCTGAAAGCATCCTTTCACTCAGTTTTAAGAAAGTTGTTTTTCTCTCGCATAATAGGATCCAAGAGTAGATTCTGTTACATGAATGACCCTTTGGTAGAAGAAACATTTTTAGCTCAGGTTAGAATTTTGATCTTTAACATTAAAGCGTTAACATGCTAGTTTTAATTCCTCTTCTGCTTCCCCCAAAGGGATGAAAGTATGAGAATGTCATGTGAGTGTAAAGCATAAGCATGCTTTTGAACACAGAAGCAAGTTACGCATGTGTGTGTTGCCCTCTCCCTCTGGGTGGTGGGGTATTTTTTCATGCAGTGTCATGGTTCCGTTTTTCAATTACAGGGACTTTTATTCTGGATAGTAAACAAACTGTCAGCTTAATGAAGGTAGCCCTTTGAAAGAGTGAACTTGAATGAATGATTCTTTGTCTACTGTGCAAGTAGTAGTCATTAGGATGTAGTGAGGTATGCATTAAATAACTATTGCTTTGTAATAGACCTTGCTGATGTGTTCATTATGAGAATGTGTCTCGGGAGTTGAGATGAACAATGTTTAAGGTAAAAGTACCTTCATGGGCAGACTCTGGCTCCAAGAACTTGACTGATGCTGCTGCACCACCTGCTAGTAGTATTCTGGTCAGGCAGATATGGTTGTGTGAAAGTTCAAATGCACAAAATAGCTGTAAGGATACTTTATAAACTTACGGGATTTTCTTTATTTCATTTTAATATGTACAGTTTGAAAAGGCTTCAGTCATAGACCACATAAATACTCAGAATCAAACACACATTGGCAGTAGCTTTACTTTTCAAACATTTTGAAACGCCTCTTTAAAACTGAAAGTTAATCTGTTTTTCTAAATTGGGACTGGCAGTGTGCTAAATTGCTCATAGGATGATGGTTTAGGTAAATTACCAGGTGAGAGATGTTAAACAATTAGATTGGTAGTGGTATAAAACAATGTATTATTTAATGATTTTTCATCTTGGTTAGTATCTTTCAAGCATTAATAAATCAGCTACTGTACATATGGGTTATACCATCAGCTTCTAACAACTATTTTATTTTTTTGTAGAATAAGTTTGTTGTACAGTCTTCAGTTGCATCATGTTTACAGCTAGAACTTTTCCATTTCTTATTTTATTAATGTAGCGTGCAGACAAATATTACCAAAATAGCCGTATTCAGAAACTCAGAAGGGACTTAATATTACCGAAACAGTATGGTTTCTTTATCTTGCCAGTAGGAATTTTTAAGTCTTTCAGAGTTTGAGTGAAGACTTTCCTTTCTCAACTGTAGTTTAAGCCATCGAAAGCCAACACATGCACTGAAAGGAGCTGTCCTGAGATCCAGACCAGTTCTTTGATGTGGTTCACGGCAGTGATATGTAATTTTTGCTGGTGCAAAGGAAAGAGTGAGAATGGGACAGAAAGAAGATGGGGGCCAGGCATTTGGGCAGCAGTTCTGGCTTATGCCTGTTTAAAGCTTGCTCTAGTTATGAAAGGTGTCGATTCTAACAACTGAAGAAGCTGATCTACTATTTTACATAAATAACATACATATTGAAAAATATTTCAGGTAGCTTTGCAGGCAACACAATATATTTAGGCATGCACATTTACTTGAAAACCTTATGCATTAGTAAGTTGTTTGATGTATTTATTACCTTATTAAACAGCCTGTGATTCTGATCTTTCACTGTACTGTATTTGAGCAGAATGCTCCATCCATAAAGGTTACAAAGATGAAACATAGCCTTCATTTGCTATAAGGACAAGATTTCTTTGCTGAAGCCTTTTTCTGTGAAATATTGGGACACTTTCATTTTTATATGTAGTGCTTCACATTGTTACTACAAACTCAAGGGAATAGATTCTGTTAGATTCCTTTGCTGTAGTAGAGTACTATAACCATTCTTCAAGCCATTTCAGTGATTTAAATGGCTTGCTTTGTGAATTTAAGGTACTCTTACCCTGAATAAGGCAAAACGGGAATACTGTAATCAAGACTGTAGTGTGGCATGCACAGGCAATACTTAAGCACAGTTGGAAAAATATCAAATAAACTATCTATAGAAGGTATTTATAAAATAAGCCAATTTATTGCAGAATTTTCTCAAAATACAGTGTCAGCAGTTTTGAACATGTGCTAGGATACATTATGCCAGTCAACACTTAAAGTACTCATTTTCTTGATTCATGTTCCCCTAACTCAAATCTTTAAGTCATTTGATTTGAAACTGGTAAAAATTGATCCCAAATTTAATTCTTTGTATTTTCATAATGTATTTAAAAATAACATAATAACAAGGGTGACTTTTTTTGTCTCTTGATAATGGCAGCTGAACAGATAATTTTAAAACCTATTCAGAGTATCAGGAGTCGTCAGGAGTAAATAGGGCAATTTTTTGTTATTGTTAATTCGGGTAATGAAAAGATCTTCCTTTCCCTGTTGACAGCTGTTGCTCATTCTTTGAATTTTACATTAGTTACATTTTCCTTTCAAGTGCTGAGCTTTCACCAGTGAGCATGTACTGTGAAGCCATCTACTTGTGTAGATCAGAGATTGATTTAAAAGGCATAAAGGCAGGATATTCTTTTTTAATTTGAAGCTGTTTATTTGAACAAGAATGGCAAAAGCATCTTTCCACCATGTTGCTTTACTGTATTAATTCGCATCAGCAGAAACTTTGCAGTGGCAAAGAGAATATCATATGGCAAGACTTCCTTAATTGTAACTAGTCTTATTGTTTCTCCTTGAAGGGTCGTCTTAGTGATGTTATTCACTCCACTTAGTCTGTACAAGTTCTTTGGGTACTCAGTAAACATTTTGAATTTTATTAACGTATGTACATGATATTTCATGTCAAGAAAAGTCAAGTAAGCTACTAAAAAGAAAATTCATGACATGTCTTTAAAAGTAATAACTTCCAGCAAAGGCGTATAGGATCTGAAAAGTGATTGTCAGTGATGGGATGGTGTGAAAGTCTGTTAATAGGGTTTTTGTTGAAGCTGTAAAATTGTATTTGCTATAATTCTTGTATTCCTTTCTATCTTGCACAAACTTGATGAAAAAGAGTAGTCTTATTGAATATTCTACTCTCAGTATCTTTTAGATGCTCTGCTACCAAAGATTAGAGAAGGGGAAGGACTGGTGGTCTGTGCACTCTTAAAAATCAAGGGGTTGTTAAGATATGTTGTGCAGTTGAAGATGAATATATTTTCTCTTTTTGAGAAGTTTAAAATGCACAGTTCAGCAGTTGCATAGTAACGGTGGTATTAGTGGTGTCACTGGTTTACTAAACTTATTCTGTACTTCGACATTTTTCTTTTAAAGTTAACTCACTACTGCTAATTTTAAATTTTCTCTTCTTCCTATCAAATGAAATCATAGTAATGTCCTCAGACAAGGGGCTATTTTATGCTTTACAGAAAAAAAAAAAATGGTCAGAGAGTATTTTAGCCTGTAAATAGGTTAGTTGAACATTTTTTCCTTCCTGATTTAATGCTTTAATGCTGCAATTTTCCTCTTGAATTATTTTCTGTATGCTTATCCTTGTTATAATGGGTATGTGGTCACATTAGCATGTATCAAGCTTTCTACTGAAAGGCAGAAAAATTCTGAGATTCTTTAAGGTAGATGACTTGATGTGTTTCTAAAACCAGGGTAAACTTCACAGCCATATTGATTTGTATACTGGAGCATTATAATTGTGTTGCAGCGTTAGAATTGTGTGCAAGCCAGTGCAAAAAACCCTTAATAGGTGAAGAGTATTAAATAGATATAGAATTGTTAACTCAGATGTAGATTGGTAGGATTCATATAGGCCATAGATGCAGGGACTTTGGATCTGAATGTCACTTCCACACTAAAGGAGGCACCATATTATAATTACATCTGGGAAAATAAGAAATGTAGCTTTTTCTTGAAAACAGCAGGAATTAAGTAGAAATAATCTTAGTGTTTAAAGTCCTTTCTAAAAATCCATCCACCTTTGTCTAGTCAAAGGAAGCTCTATCATTGTCACTTTAGTTGATCAAGGGAAGAAATTACTTTAGGTTTATGCTGTTTCTGAGGTAGTCAGATCTCATTCAGCAATGCAGTGAAATGCAGTTTTAAGTGTGCCTTAAGATTTTTTCCTCTGAAAAGGAGCACATAGTTCAAACTGTAGACAAAAATGTGGACAAAATCAATAAATTTTTGTCTGTAGAATTTGAAATGTAATTTTGGGTTTAGTGATTTTCTTCAAGGAAATCTTTGTCATTGAGAACCTTTATTGTTCAAGCTATCTGTGATTAGAAGTAAAGACTGAAAACAAATTTAAATGCTTGCTGATTAATTTGGAATTTTGTTATTTATTAAAAGCAAAATAATGGCATCTTCTCAAATTTCACATTGATTAAAAAGTTCACCATATTAAAAATATGAACTTGATGGGCTGTAGTTCTAGGAATTGATAAAATGAGTGAGGCACCCATTATTTTTATTAGAATGTAAAACCTTGAAGTGATTAGCATAAATGTTATTTATACAAAATACTGAAATGTAGTCTTTAAGTTTTGTGTGCATACTGTCTGCAGTTTCTGTGTGTACGCTTTATACATGCTTTACACCTGCAATCCTCAATGCATGACCAGAACGACTATGGAAAACAGGAAAGTGGCGTGAAATGGCAAATTCTAGCAGCCACCAAAAATGCTGTATAGATTGGATCTGTATGTAAACCAGTGGGTGGGTAATGTTGTTTCAGAGGCAATAGGTTGTTAGCCTGATTTGAAATCAGGTAAAACCTCAGTTACAAAGCATGAATAAACCCTTCTTTTTTTTTTTTTTAGATTTAATAAAAGTTAATGCAGATGTCTGATTAAATATTCACTAATTAACAAGCAAGCATCCAAAGATTAAGTAGTCCTGAGCATTTTCTGTAATGTTGCTCATACCTTAATTAAAAAGAAACAACCCCCCCCCAAAAAACCAAACAATCACACCCCCTCCCACCCCCCTCCAAAAAAAAAAAMCAACACCAACACAAAACCCAGGAAGGTGTGTTTGTCAGATTACAAGGTTCTCGGAGAAATAACTTGATACAAATGTTTAATATACCTATTTGGGTATTTTTAAGTAGTAGATATTGCAGGACCCAGGTAAAAGCAGGATAAAGAACTATCTCACTTGCAAGGAATGTGCTGAACTGAGGTGTCGGTGTAAAATCCAAGATTTTTTTTGTTCCTTGTTTGTGTTGTCTTTCAGTCCAAATATTGACCTTGTTCGGGGTTCCACTCTGAACACTGATTAGAGGATATTCTCTTTAATGCGTTTGTATTTTTGTCTAATATGTAATACATCATATGTATTACCTCATTGTAATACAGACACAGCTAGTGAGAAGTTGGGAGTGATGTTGTTTGAGGCAACACCATCGGACAAATCAAAAGAGGAGATTACTGAATTGTGTGAACCACCAATCTGAAACATCACTGTTGAGGAATGTCTACTTAGTACAGAGATAATTACTGATTACTTTTAAGTATCTCAGTAGTTAAAAGGGTGTATTTCACAATAGTATCCCGATTTGGAAAGTCTGAGCTACAGTATCATTTGCTTTCTGCTATCTGTAGAAAATACAGTTTTCTTGATGAGAATTACTACATTACCTTTCATGTTATTTCTAGAGACTTTAAAATAATGCTGCTTCACTCTTAGTACTAAACCAGTATGTGATATACAGCCTCACTTGTTTACCAGTGGGACATTGCTATTGGTTTCATTGGATCCAGAATTTCAAACGCTTTGTCTTATGTGTCTCAGTTTCTTCTTCAGCGGCCTGTAGAAAAGCAGGTGGTAGAAGATTGTCTGGTTCTAGTTTCATTGATTTTTCTACAAAGCCTTCTAGGGGATAATTTTTTTCTTTCAAATACTGTTCCCCTGTGTAAGTATTTATGAGCAGGCAGCCCTAATAAAGATTGTTTTGAGATTCTGAGAGTATGTTGGAATAGATTGTACAAAACGTCTGAAAAAAATTGTAAGCGTCATACTTGTCTAGTTCCTGTGCTAGGAAATTCAGGAAGTGAAAGAAAGCAAGCAAATTAGAGCTAGTTAAATGCAGTTGGTCTTATCTTCTGGCTCTCCCAAGATGATACTTTCTAAGTAGATCTCTTCACTGCAGCACTTAGAGTAGCCCTGTAATACACGGTCACGGTTCTTTGTTTAGAATCCATTATGTCCTCTAGCTTTCTTTCCCCATCTGCTTACAGCTTTTTTGAAAGGTTGTGCTTTATTTAAATAGCATTTTTTTTTCTTCAAATGATTTAAAGGAAGATGAATGCACTAGGTTAATAAAGTTTTCTTATTTCATTTTAGAATGCGCTGCCTAACTCTCCTCAATAAATTTCCTTCTCCAATGAAAAGTTCTTACATTTCTGTATTAACTAGAATAGAAATAAGAATGGATGACATGTAAAAAAAAAAATAAAATTTTTATCCAAAATTACATATTTTGTCATGATAGTCTGGTTCCAGCATGTTCAAGAACACAACTAAAATGGCTTTTTTCACACCACCTAGCAGTTTACGCTGTCTCTGATACCCAACTTGAGAAGTTACGCGCCAGTTAGAGCGACCTCAGGAGCTGTCCCATGCAACACTTGCACACTGTAGTGAATGCCAAGGTCTTGCATTTCCCTTCTCCATGCCTTATCTTGTCACCAGATATTTTAGTCTGTCTTATTCGCAGTGAAGAAATTTAACCAACAAATGGGCTGAAAATGATGAAGAATTTTACTTTTCCCAACTTTGAGAATTAATTTTTTCTAAATGTCTCTCATCTTGATACAGAAAAGCAAGCAAACATAAATCCAAAAGGAGCAAATATGTGAAAGCAATTTTCTAAATGTTTCTAGCATTTTATGGATAAGAAAATAAGACCCAAGGAAAGTCTGCTAGAGAACTGGAACGTTTTTAATTCATGGTTTGTTCTACCATCCGATTGGCTTTTTTTGAAAGCCATCTATTTGAAAATTAGATTTTCTTAGAGGTCCTTCCCAAGAAAAGTCACTGTTGTTCTTCTGTCTCATTAATTTTTTTCAAAACTGGGACCTGTTAAACATCTTGTAATACAGTTTTGAAATTATACATCTTGTCTTGCAGTAATTGTCTAGCATTGACTTGTGAGCTACATACCACAAGATACACATTAGGATTTATTATTGTTGAACTGTTGATGTATGTGTATATATCCATTTTATAGTAGCTTCTGAAAAGCTTCTGAAAAGTCTACACCATATAAAAGGAAATACAAAGTACAGTATGAACTCCTTCTCTTGCTGTACATGTTACACTCACAGTGTTCCTGCAGCTGATGCATCTTTTGTTTTGTCTTCCACTCGCTGTGTCAAAGGAGTCAAAGTTAGACATGGGTGTGTTCACGCATAGGTTTAAGTGCACATCATCTCTGAAAATCAGGTGAATATTTAAAAATCTGAATACTAAGTTAGGGTTCTAAATTTAGCTTGCTATGAAACATTTGGTTGCTTACACCAGATTTTTTACACCATTTGGTGGTTAGGATCTTTTTTTTTTTTTGAGTAAAATGAAACAAAATACTGCTGCATACGTAGGAAAGGTTCAGTCTTGTTGGTGATCGATTTTGCTATTTGAGGGTATAAAGTTCCCAGCCTTATCCTATAGAAGATGGTGCTCTGGTGGACTGTGACACTGTAGGCCTTAATTACTCTGGCACTTGGCTGGAAAAACCACCTACCACAACTTTTCATCTCGGGCTATGAGGTAACGCAGAGAGGCAAAGTGCTGTGCCTCCCAGGTGCCCAGGCAGACACCTCGAGAGTGGGCTTGGTCTTGAGCCATTTAGACATACGGCTCCCACTCACCTGGGGATCAAGGTTTTCTTTTCTGCCTGAGCCACAATAACAGTACTACTACAGCAGGCAGTAGAATAGTCTTTTTATACTGAACTTTGTCACATGGTTAATATTTATAAATAGGAGAAGCATTTAAAGTTAAATTTCAAGTTGATCATTGCTGGCAAGTCAGATTTGTGAACCAGGTGCTCTACTTAAAAGGAACTCTGCTACAAGCAAGAAAGATGAGAGACGATAAACCACTGTAGGTGGTTGTTTGGGTTGTTCTGAAACAGAATTGTATCTGAAGATATTCTAGGTGTGTGATTCCTTCTAGGTCTCACTTTCTGGGAAAAAGCCAAGAGTTAAATTCTGAAACTTCAGGGTTCTGACCTTCTGAAATACTAGCAGGAGGTGGATACCTCAAATATATCATTCACTTGCATTTGCTTTCCCATTCCTTGTGTGGTCTTGACCATGCTTGGTAACAGCTGGCACAAAAGTGCTACATCCCGTCATCATCACTGTTCTTAACCAAGATGTTCTTTGGTCTCCTCCCAAAGGCCTTTTGAATCCTTCTGATGCCATTGTTCGCCTTTTCTAAAGAGTTTGACATAGGAAATTTGGAGTGTTTTCTTTTGGTACAAAATCTCAACTGGAGTGACAAAATACTTCCCCAATTTGTATTTTCACTCTCATTTCTTTTCTTTGGCAAAAGCTCTTTGCAGTGAGCATTTCAAAGCATGGTTTCCAGTGTCTTCAGTCTGAAAGTGAAGTTTTGATGGGTTTTGAAGGAACAGTTTCCATACACTCTTGCTATTCCTTTATGCTTTCCCCACCTACATAAAGCAGCCAGCCGCCGCAGCCTACTTTCTCACCTTCTTAAGAGGGAGGGTCCAGTGTGTCCCCAGAAGATATTTGCGACTTCTGTGAAGCGCAGCTCCTCAGGGTATGTGCAGCAAGAGGAGCATGTGAAAAGAGTGAGCCTGCCTTGCCAGGCACCCTTATCCAGTTTTTGAACCCCTCTTTGCAGCAAGCCCCTGGATATAGGAAGACGCGAACGGCAGCTGGATGAGTTGCTGCCCTAGTTAGCTATCATCTGTACTGGGGTTCCGGGACCTTATATGAATTACAAGGCCAGCAGCTGGCTGTCCTTTTCGTGAAGTGTGGCCAGTTCTGACATACTTGTTCCGAACACTTGAAATACCAAGCAAAGTTCTAAACCCTACTATTACCCGTGAAGTACACAGATACTGGGTATTGCTAGGTCTTGTCTGTGACATGAGGCAAACACTGCCTTCCACAGGCGCCTTTTTCTGTCTCTTCTTTAAAAACAAAACACTACTGCTCTCTGACTAGCTAATTCTCTCCTGCATAAAATAGAGCTAGTTGAATACAATAGTGGTGAGAGGAGTTGCATATCCCCTGCTCACAAAAGTACCTGATACGGCGAGGATCCTATATTCTACACCAGTGCCATTAAATTTGTTGTTTTCGGGTGGTGGTTAAGTCTTTCTTGGATCACGGTATTTCTGTAAGCAAACACGTATGTTCTGGCTGTACAGACTGCAGTATAAGAAATTTGAATTAATTTCTTTTTATTCTTTTACCTTTTATCCTTTATTCTTTGTATCCTGTATCCCTGTACATTGGTTCTATGTACAGTGGGCTCCTTGGAAAAACTTACTAGTAGTTTATTAACTTTCTTCTCTCAAAAATGATGTTTTCTGCATTTATTTCCATCTGAGTGTATCACAAAATAATGGAGTGAGAGGAGGATGCAAAAATGAGCAGCCAAGCAACAGCAGGATAACACAGGAACTGGGACATCTGTTCTATCAGGACTGAGGAGTGAGTTGTGTGCAGGAACAGGAGAGATCTTTGAAACTCAATCACCTTACCCGTGGTTAACGATGTAATATTTTATTCTGCACTCTGAAACGATGAACACTTTCATAATCAAATCCATAGGCAGTAGCGAGCTGTCACGTGACAGAGTATCATGGGATTTTTCTTTCAGGAGATCCTGATTTAGTGAAAATTAAAATCAAGTGGTACAGAAGCTCCTCTTTCAAAGATGCAAAATGTTGCATATTCTAAAACATTTTCTAAGCGCTTGCTGATTTTGTTAGTGATGCAACGAACTGGAGATTTGATATTCCTTTCTTCAGTGTTTTAGTACTGATTAAGTATGTTTTTAGAAGTGCCAGCAGTGACCAAAGGGGGAGGTTACTGTGGTTTTGAAGAATCATGAAATTAAAGGATTTGTGAGGGATATTAAGTAATGTTGCTGGGGTATATGTGTGTTTTCACTCAGTTATAAAGTAGAATTGGTGCCTAACTAGGTGGCTGCTGTTGAGGGTTAACACTGTTATACTTTGGCATTTTGTTTTGCTTTACGTTTTGGTAATTTCAAACATGCAAGAGTTTGGGTTATGTCGGCTTTACAGACTACGGAGGGTCATGTGTAACCCTGTGAACACTCAAAAGTTGTCTTGTAAACTAAGGAGAAATGATCGTTGAGAGCCATGATGTTTGTAAAAGCTATGTTAAAGGGAAAAAAGTGATTCTGAAAACAAGAAATGCTGAATCCTATGTTTATGAGAGTAGGGTGTCTGTCTTAGTTTGATAGAAACCGTAATGAAAAACAGCTGAAATAGCTGGTAGGAAAATATCTGGCTTACTTTTAAAAAAAAATAAATGTAATCACTGACTTCGGTTTATTTGCTAAGATCTTTAAGATTARTCTATTTAACTTGTTCTCTTGAAAAAGAACAGAATACTGCAATCTAACCAAATGCTTATTTTTAAGTCTCTCTGAAAAATGCAAGTAAACTTCAGCAACTATTAAGAAGCCATAGTAGAAACATAGGGCCAGTAATTTGGAACCTGTAATGAATATCTTTGAGCAAGGGACGCTACCCAATAATCAATTTTCTTTTTGTAATTTCAAAATAAAAAGGTTTTGCAAATATTTCTTTTAATTTTAGAAAGTAATTTTGGTATCTCTTTTCACTATTGCTTGCAGTTAAGATGGCTTTTCTTCCCCGGATTTTGCTTCTACTTTATTAAATTTCCTTCCGGCGCCGTGGTGGCTTGCTGCTGTGAAACCAGCAGAGGGTGCACGGAACATACTTAGTCGTAGCTGTTCCTTCGCAGTCCGCTGTGGTGTTGATCTATGGAAACAGATAGCTGCCCTCAAGCCCTATTCAGCTGAGGTACCATATGACTTGAATATGATTCTCAAAATAATTCACTGTTGTGCTTCAGTGCACTGTTTTCCATCCCATTCGTGCATGTACATGCTAACTGGGGGTAATTTTTCCCCTCTGTTGTATGCCAGGCTGAGGGTAATGTACCAGTTCCTATGCATCTGGCCTTTAAACACCTGCTATAATTAACAGGGATTACACAGTCATCGTTTTCACAGATCAAAGCCCACTTTAAAAAATGTTGGTGAATCTTAGTTGTTTATCACCGTGATATTTTATGAGAAAGGTCTATGAAAGTGGTTGGCTAAATATTTCTCTACCTTTTTGACTGACCTTAACAAAAACACTCCTGCCACTAACCTGTGTTAGCACGGAGGCTCTGCTGATGGCTGCCACCCTCCTTACCCACTCCCACCAGCTAGCGTTGCCCACCAACTCCCAGTTTCTCTCTTATCTGGCCCACTACAAAATAGTTCAATCTAAGTTTGTTTCCTTTTACAAGTCCTGGGCTCCTTTTTGTCAGAGTGCTTCTGCTCTACTTGATCCTGAAACACTTTTTATTTTATTCAGCAGAGAAACATGGTGAGGAGAGCTCAGTTAAGAAATGTAGCTGAGGGAATCTGTTTTTCATTATCTTTAGAATATTTTTTTTCTCATGCAGAAATGCTCTATTTAACTACTGGTTAGTAAGTTTTATTACATTGAGTACTCTTTTTTTTTTTTTTTTTACCATGTAATATGTTATGTCTGGAAGGGGACCAGCCAAGAATACCTCTGGAAAGAACTGGGTAAAGAGCTTTTACTTAAAACCGTCTGCTCTAGTGCTGGGGGTTAGGATTTGAGGAGCTTTGTAGATTTGTCACAGCTTTTAGTAGGATGATTTTGATCCTATCATCTTTGTATATTATTCCCCTATATTTACATAGACTCTCAATGAGATCAGTTTTCTTTGTAGAGTAATGTCCATGGGCTTGCATGTATTTAGATTAATGTATCTGATCCTTCTCCAGACACGATTATAAGASTATTCTAACCCAGTAAAATATTGATAAAACTTGTTTCCAGACTAGGAATGTTGTAAATATATTCATACGTTTTTGATATTTCTGGATAATGTGACTCTGGTGAGTCATACGTTTCAGCAGATGGGTACTTCCATCATTTTTAGACTGCTCGTGTTGTTTTATTATCGGCTGTGTAGGAAGCCGGTGTGCTGACAGGTAATCAAGTACTACTCCGGAGGAGATTGGCAGCTCTCAGTAACAGCCCCCCTTCAAATCCTGTCTCTCCGACAGGGATTCCCCTTCCCCTGGCAGCCTTCTCCTGCCTCCTGGCAGGGCTGCGGGTCTCTCGCCATTCCTCGAGAGTTGGTGCAGTGCTTGTCTGTCCAGTCCCACTTACGTCTCGGTTTTGATGTCCATCCCCATAGTCTACTGATACAGGAAGTAGCTGCAATCTTCCATTTTCAGCTATAAACCAGTCTCTAACTTCAGTCCTGTGAGAAATGCTGTGAATGCTTTAAGAAATTTTTGCATAGTGTTTGGTCATTTATATGATGAAGTCTAATGAATAAGACAGTCCTTTGGATTTAATCACAAATTTGCTCAAAATGGGTAGTATTTGTTTTACTACACTCATCTGAAAGATTTCTTAATGAATTAATGGTCTTTATGTACTCTGTTTTAACAATGAATGTATTGTGATAGTGAATATATCATACAACATGAAAATTATATCTATRTATGTATTAGTATTTAATAGTAACATATTCAATACTTTGAGTATATTGAAAACTTGAGCACATTTTGTATATAGTTTCAGTAGCTTAATGTAAAATACATCACAGGTACTATTTTCTAAGACGTAAAAGGAGTCTTCGTAAGTTTAGCATGTAGGACCGTACAGCTGTGGCACCTAAGTGGCCCTAATTTAATTTCTGTAAGAATTATGTTAAGGAAAAGAGAAAAAAAAMCAATCTGTAGTTTAGTTTCACAATGTAACTTAATATACATTTATCATCAATATGATACAGTTGCATAATACCACTTTGAAGGATTTTTTTGTCCCACAGTGAAGCGCTTTTATCCTGTGTTTAATTTTACCCTTRTGTCTGGCTATCTGAGTTTCTAATGCTTGATTGTTAGAATAAGTGCCTAGTTCTGTGAATTACCCTGCCATAAATCACTGAAATACACTGTTAGCTCAATTTCCTGTTAACATATTTCTGCTTTGTAGTTTCTCCTATTTGTAACTTTTTTCAAAAACGTTTTTCCAGCATCTTGTTGGAATCAAGATCATTGTATCAAATACAACTTGATTTTTGCGTATTTCTAGCAGGCCAACCTCATTTCTAGCTGAGTTACATTGTAATTAAATGTCTTTCTTTGGATCTCAAGGCTTTAAAAAAAATTCTTTGTATTATTGCTTGTAAGAAAAGTCTTTCATCATTCCAACTGAGTCTTRTTTTTGTAGCTCTTCAGTGAAAACAGAAACCCAAAACTGCAGTTGCCGTAAAAAACTTTTCTTGTGGATTTACAGAGATCGTCCTATGTTCTTCCTCTCACCCCCCAGCTGATTATCCTTGTAGAGGTAGGAAAATGTCAGACCAGCCCTAGAAAATACTGATTTAGATAACTGGTGTAGGCTCAAGTGTTGAAGCTTCTTCAGCCTGCTGAGATCCCTCAAAATGTTTTAAAGTTAATTGGTCACTTTAATGTCAAACAGCAAATTTCAGCCTGCTTGTGGTGGGGTTTGCTTTCCTTAGGTACTTCTTTCCTCACTCTAAACCATAGTCCAYTGGTGTCTGGGATGCACAGGCTGGAAACCAATGACTTAGGCAGCTCATTATGTATATATGCCAGCAGTTCTTTCTCTTCCAGATAAACACYATCTCTGCCTCAAAGAATGCTCAGATGCCAGTAAAGTAGCTAAAGCCTGTGATGTCTCCGACTCTGGGGGCGGTTCTTACAGAACAACATGGGTTCTGCAGGGAAATGCAACGTCTAGTTGCTAGTACAATACGTTTGGAGTGTAACGTTATTTGTACCGATTTATCGTTAGTCTCATTTGTACCGGCTTGCAGTGGTTGGGAGGAGGGGTGATGAAAGGAGGTTTGCATCTAACGGAGCAAGTGATTTGAGGTCTGCTTTGCTTTCCTAACATCGTAATCTCATTTGTAATAAAATTAGTTTGAGTACAGTTTGGGTCAGTTGAGATTTGCCTTCATGACAGTGTTGTATCTGCATTGGTTTCCTTAGTCCAGTGTTACCTTTAATACATTGGAATACTAGTTGGATTTTATATTTAAGTTTTTTCACAGTGCTTTGTACTCAATTCATCAAGAGCGAGACATGGGTTTACTCTTACAGTGTTGAAATGTGAAAGGAAATGCCAGAAAACTAGAGATTTTCATGTGATAACGTTCGTTGTGAGTGACTAATTTCTCATTCATCTCTTTATAAAGACCTTTTGCAGTTCTTCTCTGAAGTTCTAATTCTTTCTGTTTTTTTCCCCCAATACTACAGTAGATTACAATATCTTCTCACTCTGTTCAAGAACAATGTGATTGTAGTATTCTCTGCAGATACAGAGTATGGATTAAATTATGTTCTTTACTGTGAATTAAAGTAAGAAAGTAAAGGAGAATGGTTTTACACCTCTTTGGGCTTTTAGAGTATAAATACACTTTCAGTTTTTACATGGGCATGAAGTCTTGTCAAATACAGATTCAGTAAGGTGTTTTTTAAAACGGTTGCTTGAAAAAAMCAAGGTAGTAGATTTTTTTCATTGAGTCTATTAACAGAAATCCTAATTTGTCCCAAACAGTAGGAGAGAGGCATTTTTGCAGTTTTATTTGTATCAGCAAAGAAAGAAGCTGCTGTAAGTCCTTTTCCTCTTATTAGAGTTGGTTGTGTGAAGGAGGTGCAAAGAGTACTTTCCACGCAGCAGTACCCAGATCTGATCCGGTAGAGGTTATGCTATTTGGTTGCTGCTTGAATTACCTTTATCAGRGCAGTGCAGTAGGTCCAGCACGCACATCTGGACGGGTCTCCCTGTGTGTAGAGCCAAGGGTAGCAGCTGTGTCATTCATAACCTCATATTGTCGCTTGTCCGTCTTGGATTCTTCTACTCCTTTACCATCTGGCCGCCATGTTACTGAGGGCATGTCAGTATGGTAAAATCTCACGTGGTCCCTTCTTCCTGTCAAGAGCTCCGCTTCTGCACTCCTCTTGTAGCAGAGAGAAGGAAGAGTCTCCCAGCTTCCAGATTTCTGGATCAGGCTATCCAGCTCCTGTTGAGTCAGAAGAGAAGCAGCGTTTGAATGTTTAGGGAATAGTAACTGGAGAGGTAGCAAGTGGGATGGCTTCARAGACAGCTTGGGTGGAGAAACACAGCAGCAACATGCATAACRGGAGAGCATATAGGCCACTCTCCATAGTGGGGTCAGGGGAGTAAGGAGATGGATGGGCTTTTGTACAGTCACTTTGTTCACGTGGCAGATGAAGGAATACTTATGGATGTGCCAAAGAAAACTGTGTTGCCTGTGTAAAGCAAAACACAAACTTCATTGCATAGGTGACTACAAAGCAAATGGAAATTTGATTAGGTCTTCAAATATTGTTTACAGATAATGACTGTACATAGATTCAAAGAGTGAGAATTGAAGATAACTAAAAATTATCACCTTTAAAATAAGATACATAATATGTATAATTCTCTTAGATCTAAGAAATCAAGATCTGAATATGAATTAAGCTATATCATTGCTCAGCAAGAATAAACCTAGCTACAGAAAAAAAAAAACCACACAAAAAATACAAATGGAAAACAAGATTAAATAAATTATCAAAATACTTTTCTTTTTTGCTGATTTAAACTTAAAAATTAAAATAATTTCAACTTAAACAGTCTTTCTAAAGGTGATTTTACTTTTCCATGTTTTGCACTGCCACTGTAAATGCTAGACCTGAGTTTCCCTGGCCCCCATCTCAGGCCACAGCACCAGGAGGGCCACCTGCAGCCCGGTGGCTGCTTTCCCGCTCCATGTGTCCGTGCTGTGGATATGGCTGCTCAGCAGCTCTGTCACCCATGTTTGATATGTGGGCTGTCCTGGGAAAGCGCAAGTTGCCAGAGCGGTGGGGTGGGAAGGAACAAGGAAGTCCTCTGTCCACCTCTTTGCTGGCCAAGTAAATGGGGGTGCAGAAGGTTCTCATGCCTGTCAGAGCAAAGTGCAAGCTTTCCCTGGGGTTTTCCAGGGGAGGGTGTACTCTTCAGTGAATAGTATCAGTTTCCAAAGGTCAGCTTTCTTAAAGATACTTCAAGTAGCAAGAAAATACTTCTTTTTCACATGCTCATGTCATTAGGTTATGACCCACCCACCCTACTGTTGCTCATCCGCCAGTGGGCACGCCTGTAACAAAGCCCCAGCAAGGTGATGTTTCCCAAAGGAGTTTCTCTGAAACACAAAATCTCAGACTCGTCCTGCTGAGAAACAGCTCTCCTGGCAACCTGACAAACCTTGAAAAAACTGCTGCCTCTCATTTTATTTTACAGCCTTCCYATCTTTCTTTTAAGACGCTTATAAAAATCTGAGAGACCCAGGAGAAATCATAATATCATTTGGAAGGAGTCAGCAAAATTACTTATTGTTATATCCAATTCTCAACCTCCAACATGGCAAACTTTTTACTGCCTAGAAAAGGGATGAGATTTTTGAGAGCAGGAACTATGTACATCTTCTRTAAAACGTACGTATTTTACACTGTTATTCTGCAAATTTGAGCTTGCGTTTGAAAGGAACTGTCACAGAAAAGGGTCTGCGTTACTGGGGTTTTCAGGGTTATCAGGGCATTGCGGTTCCCCATCGTTGCTCCAGGCATGTTCTATATCCCTAACAAAAATTTGTTATTCTAAAGCATATCTTAAATATACAACGTTGACACAACTAAAGACGCTAACTTACATTAACTCAGAGATCGCTATGGAAAGCAAGACTTAGATATGATAGAAATTTTCTGTGACGCACRGGGCCGTCAGCTCTTGTGTTGGGAGCAGACGCTTGTCCTGCTCAGCCAGCCCSCCGAGAGGGTGAGGAAGGCACCCCTCAGACCGGCCGGGGAGCTGAGTCCAAGCTGTCGCCTCTGCCTCATGATCAGTACCCGTCCATACTCATTTCAAGAGAGTATAAAGGTAGTTTTAATAATAAGAAAAAAATAYACTGCCCAAGTATATAAACAGGTAGATAGGAAAATAACCTTGTGGTAGAATTTAGTCAAAATGAAGTATTTACAGTTAGATTAGATTCTCCTCTAGTAAAGATGGTTTGAAAATTATTAGACCATTCCTTGTCAGGGGGCAGGTCGATGAATTTAAAAAAACTTATGACCAGTTCCTGCCAGTTCAAATTATGCTACTATTATAGAGCAGATAGTGTGGTTTTTTCCTTTTATCTTATGTGTAAGCTGATGGCAGATGGGACGGGTGTTGTTTTGGTAGCTATTGATTGCACAGTTGCTTTGTGCATCTAAGGTTTCAGTAGTGACCATCTGAAAGCAATAATTAAACATTACTTAAATATGGTATGTAATTTAAAGCTCTCCTGCCTTCTTTTGTACACTTTTATTTCATCCTTGAGAGTGTTCAGGATCAAACCACATTTGAAGAGGTTGAAGGGCAACGCTGACAAAAAGAGATAGCGTAAAAATAATCCATTGGAATACGTCCATTGGAGACATGATCGGCTGTGAGAGTGCTCATTTAGACACTGAGCAGTGCTTTAACTGTTATAATAATAAATGCCYTTGATTTCTCATTAATACTTTGAAAAGTGGATTGAACTGCTTCCCCCGTTGATTGTGCTATTTAACCACTCCTTTTTATGATTAATATGAAATTTAAGAATTTAGATACTAATCCAGCAGAGCACATAAAATGTGACTAGTCTGATTAGAATAACTGGAATTTCTTACGTGCTTAAATTTAAGCACGTGTGAGTGCATAGTTACAGTAGTGCCTACGTGAAAAGGGATAAATAAGGCAAATGTGGAGCAACAGAAAATAATGTAAACAACACTTGTAAAAAATGAAAGATGAGTTTAAAAACAATACTTAAGTAAACTTGATCATTTGCTTACTTGGTGTAAGCATGATTGATAAAGCAGTGACAAGTTTTAAAATCTAATATGTTAAAACACAGCACTAGTTTGTCCTTTTGTTCAGTTCATGTTTCTGTTTCCCAGGTTTCTGTTTTCCTGACATTGTGGTTCAACGTAGATGAGCTTGTGAGATTTTGTTTTGTTTTGTTTTTCTAGTGAAACCTTTTTTTCTGGGCTAGAATGTGCAATGCTATTCAAATTTTTAAAAAGCCCAACATTTCATGAAACTGGGTTGATTTCCCTAAGTTTCATATTAAAAGTTASGAAAATGTTATACAGAAACTACCCTCCGACCAGCAAGCTTTTACTTGATGGGGTTACCTTTGGCGAATTTCAAAATACTTCATATAAAGGAGTTTAATCCTCTGAAATACTCCGTGCGTTCTCTTTCACAAATCATTCCTTGAGATTCTCCTTCCTGCCATCTACTTTCAGCGGCATTTCACATTTTTGATAGAAGCAGAAGGCAGATTTTTCATTAGCCCTGTGAGATATGATACCTTCCTTGCCTTTTAATTAGGTTTTCATAAAGCAAGTATGTTTTCCAGGCTGCAACATTTTTAACTGAGACAGATTTTAGTGATGTTTTATTTATGTGTATTAAACCATATTTTAATACGTACAAATGAGTGTCCATAAGCCTGGGTATTGTCTGAGTAAATATCTTGTCACCAAGGTCCTTGAAGTTTTAATTACGGTCTTCCTGGTGTCTGACTGCTTTTAGCCAGTATGATATTTAGCTTGACTCTTTTAAACAGACTCAAATTTACAGCACTTTTAAGTCCCTATTGGACAGTCAGGATATAGATGTAAATAGCTACACATCCTTAATTTGTCTCATCTGCTTTTATTTTATATGAACTTTGACATTGTATTATTGAATTACCGCACTGTTTAAACAAAAGAAGATGCAAACAAAGACATGATTTGTATGGAAGTTGCTGTACAAAATAAAGCTGCATTGTAGTTGCCTCCAAAAATCAATGTGTCATCACATTACAAAAGGACTCCTCTGCCACAATAGATTATTTTTGCTTTGCAGGATATGAAAATGCCATTTTATTCTTTGCTCTTGAAAAATCTTTTTTTCAGCACAGGAAACAAACGCTTCTACTTTTATCAGGTTTCTTTAGCTTATAATTGTGTAACTATGAAAAGTAATCAATTACAAGACACGGCAATCAGGCCTTCAGTACTAAAGATAAAATAATAATTTCAGTCTCAGAGGTTACACAAGTCCACCATTCCTTTCCTTTGAGGCATCTGCTCATCCTAAGTGTGATAGAGAACACAGTATAAGAGCACAAATTTTCAAAGACACAAATTTTGTTCCCCAGCAGGTGGGTGTAAATCCCGATGGAATTGCACCTGGGAAGTAAAGCAGATTTTGAATCAAAATGTTTGATAGTTCCTGGTAGTTGTGCTGAAATCAGCCTGTCTAGGATTAAATTATCACAGAATAAGCATTCTGTGCGTGCTTATAAATACRCACTTACATAGTCTTTCATGTTGGATTTTCCTGTCTCTTCCCACAAAGTGTAATGTCTCTTATGTTCAAGCTTCCCTTTATTCTAGAACCGCCCAGCTCTTACACACACTCTCACCTCCTTTTTCAGGGCACTTAAGCCAGTACTTAACTTTGTGTCCAAAGATTTTAACTTGAAATAGTTGAAGTACAATGCTGAAAAAGGCTGTATTCTTTTTGAATCATGGCCAGTTATACAAATGTGCTATTTTATCTTTCAAGTTCTCATGCTAAGATATTTGTAAAATAAACCAGTAAAGTCACAAAATACGGATTTTTTGGTGAAGGTTAGAGTATTGTGCCTGCTGATTTTCTGCAAATTCCTTCTTCCTTCTCCTTGTTTTGCAGAGATCAGAGGAAAGTATAATAGTAACTTCCATAAACCTTGATCCCTTGTTATATCTTTATTTTTCTCCTTCTTATTGTATCTCATCACCTGARTATTTTGACTAACACGCTCCTGTTCCCATGCTACACGCTCCCCATTTCAGATGAGAAGCGTCCCCGCTTTATTTCTTGTTGGAAGGGATCTGGAGCTCTCACTTAAACACATCAACAATATGATTTCAGAAGAGTCAGGGAAATCAGGCATTTCTATCTGTGTTGACACCCTGTCTTATATGTATTGCGAATTCATAGGAATATTATCCATTATATGAATTATAGTTTAATGGGAGTTGGATTGAGTGCTCTAAATTTAAGATCTCATGTGGCTTACTGTAGGCTTTCTGAATGAATTGCTTCATGTCTCAGTGTCTTGGTTTTCCATTCATGATAAAGGGATGATGGCAGTATTTCCTTTTTTCAATTCTTTCTTTTATCTGTTTTGAGTGTGATCTTTTAGCTGAGGAACTTTTTTGCATGTGTGTGTTAGGTTTCGTAACAAGTGCTAGGAACAGACTTGGGTCCTACTGCCACTACTGGTACTGGGAAGTTTTGTGATGCCTTCTCATTTAACATCCTGTATGCTTTCAGGGAGATTTTGGCTGAACTGTTTAAGACAGACAAGGATGCTTTCATGTAATTTGGGAAGTTACGGGCAACTTTTCTGTCCTTGGAAGCTCGTGTTTCTTTTCTGTATCCTCAGTCCCTAGTTAGCGTAGTTTCTTCAGTGTTTATGCCACCATAAATGTCTGTAATAATTGTTCAACTTGCAGCAGTCTAAAGATGACATGATACATAGCAGAAAGAGGAATATTTACTACATTCATAGCATTTAGCTGGTGCCAGCATTCAGTGGAGAGACTAAAGTAGATGCCCAATAGGGCAGTCTTACAACATGAAGAAAAGCAGTCATTGTCTGGAAATTGATGATGTCCCACTTAGCTACATCATTTTGTCGAGAACGCACCTTCAGAATTATTCTTCTTCATGAGTCATCGTTACCTGTGCAAATGTGGTCTGCAGAGGCTCTAGAGTGACTGAGGAATCAAAGGGGGAAATAATTCTTATGACTGTTGCTTTGTTGGTCATTTCTAGAATTACAGGTGCACCCTCCAGAAGTGGTTAAGGGTGAAAACAACTGTTAAATTTAAATTAATTTTAAAGGGCATTAGGCAATCAACTGTTAATGTTACCTCAGTACATTTGAAAAGGAGTAGAGGGTAATCAGGATGTTGCGTTACAAACATTTCTGTATCAGTTTTGTACTATACCTTTTATATTGTTTTTTTTCCCTGCAGGGACCATTAAAACATTCAAATCTGAATTTCTGTAAACTGTGCAGTCTCCTTAGTTCCCTACGCTTGTAAGTAAACACCAATGTAATTACAGTAATTTTGACATCATACCAGGAAAATCATGTAAATCATCATTAAAAATGGTTGAAGTATGAACTTATTTTTTTTATTCTAACCTGAGGAAGTTTTTCAGAAAGCTGTTAGGCTTGACAGGAAAGTATAAAGAACAACTGAGTAATTGACAGGATCCATTTAATCCCATTTATCCATGAATTTGATTTTCCCAGGGTAAGAGCTATAGTCTGCGCTGTCATGCGAGGAGAAAGTTTCCGTGCACGCAGTACATTATGCAGTCTTTACAAGCGATCAAGCGTAAGAGCAGACTTTTGGCTATGTTTGCATTGCTCTCCTTTTTTTTTTTTTTTTTTTAAAGTGAGAGTATTTTGGGTTTTATAGGTAATTTTGTTTAAGGTTAAAACACTGAGAAGAAAAGTGGAAATGTTTCGCTCTGCACTCTGATTGCGCACGTTGTAGTTTGGAAAATGGATTTGCTCCACCGGGAAGGCTTCAGACCGAGGCAGGGCGCTTTACGCCAGGCGCGCTGCAGTCAGGGCAGGGTGCGTGGCTGTAGCACAGGGAAAAACCCGTGGAGGGGCCTGGGGGCACCGCGCAGTCCCCCCGCACACGCACCCCAACAGCAGCCTCTTCTTCTGTGAATCGACGAGCCCCGCTCGCCAGCGCRGCAGAGCAGCTCGCCCACCCTGGCAGAAATTCAGCACCGGCGGCCGCCGGCTGTGCCCCCGTAGTGGGAATCTCCACGGCGCAAGCTCTTGGCGTGTCACCCCTTTTCCTCCGTATGCCATTTGCCTTCTCTAGGCTACTGCCTTCACGACCGGCCTGGTCCCTGCCGGACATTGCTACAGCCTCGGCCCTGCCCATTTCTTTTAAAGCCTATTCAACTCATGTCTCCAACGRCCGCACAGCACTGCGTACCTAACACTGCATACTCTTTATCAGTCCCTATCAGCCAGTGAAAAGGGCTGTTGGCAGCAAAGGTGGAGTAAATAAAGGTATGACTGGGCATGAGCATGTTGAACAAGTAAAAGAGCACGGAGCGGTGACTGCGCAGGTGCTGTCTGCTACTTCCAGCCAATTGAATTAGTTAGCTAAATGGATTTGGGAGATCCATCCCTTGTCCTGCAGGCCCATCCTTCCTGGCAAGCATCTCGAGACAAATGACAGTCATGCACATTGTGGTATTTAGTCTCTTTGATGAAAGGCTTTGATCTATGTCTTGTTTCTGTGGCCAAGCGTGAGGCGCAAGGCTGGATGGGATCTCATGCAGGATCACCTGGACTGTTCACCTGCTTTTGGGAAGGATCAAGCATACCTCTCCTCATCTTGACAGGTGTTTGTCTCAACCACTCCCAACGCTTCCTGTGACAGCATTACATGTAATACCTATAGATAACCTGCTGCTGGGCTGATCATCCTTGTGTTAGAAAGCTTTTCTCCACAACTGCATAATAAGTCTTGTCTTACGCATGATGGACATGGAGAACAATTAGTCACCATCCTCTTCTCGTAACAAACTTTTACATATTTTAAATATGTTATCGTGTCTTCTCTTAGTCTTCACTTTTTCTAGACTAAACAATCTAAGTCTTTCAACCTTCCCTTGTTTTACATCTGTTATCATTTTTTTGTGGACTTTTACCTGGACTCCCTCCAACTGTCTCCTTCCTCCGACAGCCTGGTAGGCAGAGCTGGACATAGTAACGCAGTCAGGGCCTTGCCACTGCTGGTAGGGGAAGAATAATGACTTGATTTGTTTACAGTATTGCTATGAATATATATCAGGCTGCCTTTTTCTGCAAATGGATATCATCCTGATTTACAATTTGCTTATAGACCGCTATAACTCCCCTGCAGATCCCTTTTGCAGTACTGTTGCCTAGCAAGTCTCCTTTCTATACTTGTGTACTTGAATTATCCTTCTATGGTAATTTGCACTTCTCTTTGTGCGTCTAATGCATTAATTTCAGAACATTTACCCAAATTTATGCAATCATAGTGAATTCTAATCCAATCTTGTAAACTGCTTGCAACCTTGCCCAGTTTTATATCACATCAGATTTTACAAATCTCTTTTTTATCACCAAAGTACCAGATCCTTAAATACACTAGGCATCAGAATTACAACTACCTTGTTTTGAGAAACCTGATGAAAGGTCTTTGTCTGGTTGTGCCCACCTCTCTGATGAGCATGCAGCAGTTATGTCTCAGGACGTAGTCAAACTTTGCTCTGTGCTGATGTGCAATGACCCAAGGGAACTGCCATTTCAGCCACCCAAGGCAATACTCAGGTGCTAAATTAGCCTGTGCGGAGCTCCAGGTGACGGTAGCAGTATTCTCTCAGGCAGAGCTTATTTTGAGCTAGCAAGGTTGTTCTATGCTGCATTTCTTTTTCTAACACATTTGCAGGCTTTTTTCTTATGTTTCATATTCTTGCTTGTCCCTGTGTCTTTGCATGGTGAATTCTTTGCAGTTCTCCCAACATGCTAGGCTGCATGTACTTACCAATACCTTTTAAATTACTCTTTTGGGGCTTTAAGGTAATTAAATATCTCCTGGTATAGCGTACTGCTCGCTTACTCTGCACTGGGTTAATTTGCTGCTGTGCCTATAGCGCTGCCTTTCTGTAAACTTGTCCTCTCATCTGAGCTCTTCCCCCCTTGGGTCGCCTTTGCCGGGGGGCATYCTGGATTAGTCCCTGGCGCTGGCTGCGGCTGCGTTCCCTGCACTCCCCTGGCATTTGCCTGCTCTTCCTTTCATAGGAATCATGAAATCTCTCGGTTTATAATCACTTTCATTTGATTTTCTTTTCATCACTAAATTCTTAACAGTTCTCCTACAAAAGCAAAGGTAAAGCTAGAACACCACCACCTGTGCAATGTCTTTTACCACTTTATGGCCTTCCAGATTACTTCTTCAGCAAATACCGGAGTATCTTTTTCTCCAGGAGAACCAAAAGAGGTGTTTAATACCAAACTTTGTTCCTATTCTAATTTTGAAAGCCTTTTGACTTTTTGTGTGCTTTCATGGAGGACTTTTTCCATCCAGGAAGCCAACAGAAGACTGTTTCGGAGGTTGTCTTCACTCCTTGAAGTAGGCAGGGGAGTATTTTATGAGCTCGTAATCTAATCCTTTCTGCAAAGCAATTGCAACTAAAAAACACAGCCTGCTCTGACCTCGGAAGCCTAACATTGGTTTAAAGTGTATTCTACAGCTTTTTAAAATATGTCTGGAAGAAACTTCCTGAAGAAACTACGAGGGGTGCTGTGCCTCATCAGTATAATGGCAACCACAAAGAGATGAGGCATAACCAGCTACGACCTCACCCTTGTGACAGATAGTCAACACGCAGCATACTAAATAGAATCTTCCCTGAGCAGAGAACAAAACAGAGCTACGTCTGACGGGGACTTCTACAACCTATATGAATGTGAAAAAAGAGATGAACAAGATAAATCCTATATCGGTAGAACACCCACTGAGAGTATTGTCTCAGAGTGAAAACTCTATGCTTGATCTGTCTCTTTTGGGCCAAACTGCAACCCTACCTCTGCAGCCTTTTTTTCCTTTAGGAAAGGATGTATATGGTTCAGCTATTTGAGCATGTTTCCTGTTTTCTTTGTTTAAAAAATGTTCTGTAATAGTTTTTTCAGACCTCTGTAAATGGATGACAAATAGCCGCATTTTAGTTAAACCAGAACTTTCTTTATAGCCATTTCTTACCCTGCTATCAGTGCTATTTCAGTAGCTTTGTGGGTAACAGCAGCATTTTTCTTTCTTCAGAGGCTCCAAATATTAGAATTATTTTAGGGGAGTGGTTTTGGATTCATACTGATAGGTTATATATCATGTGTATTATATAATGCCTGTAATTTAAGAGTTCATAAAGAAAACAAAACATTTATTATATTCTGAGGCATTTCCAGGGAGTGAATAACTATGATTAACTGAATAGGCCATTAGCTACCACTATTACTCTGCTCAAATGCAGCTGAAATAGCATTTTTTTAGTGGTAAAAATATTTGGCAGCACTGCACTTGCAAAAAAAAACCAACTTTACAAATGACATTTTTGGAAAGTCCTCTACATTCATAGGAATCTCCAAAGAAGTTGTGTTTAAAGGCACCAGACTCAATTTTCTTAGGCTGAAACTGTTCAAGAAATGTAATAAATATACATATTTTAGGTGAATATTGTATTTCACCAATATTATGCCCACATGTTCAATAATTAAAGTAGCTATGGTGATAAAGTTTTCTTTGGATTTATTAAGCCTTCTCACTCAATTATCTCCATTATATTGTACGTATTTACTTCTRGTCAGATGTGTTTGTTCTCCACAGTACATACATTTTTTAAACTATTTATACCACTGCAGAAACATGTTCTACAATTAGAGAAAAAACATATACTGGTTCATTTTATAATAGCAGAATTACTAATGAAATACTGATAGCAAGATTTTTCTATTAGTGATATAAGCCAAAAGACCTAACAGTTAATGTTAATTACCATTTTTTGACTTCTGTTTTTTTAAAAATATGCCATTTTGGCATTGAGATAGATTGTTCTTTTTAGTACATCTTATTGCACTGCCTTGTTTTGTTGACTAAAAGCTTTGCTTACAGTAAAGGGATTTTCCTTTGTGCTGAATTTTTATTCAAAAGAAGAAACAGAATATGTCTTCAAGGTAAAATAAGGGTTTTCAGATTATTTTTTAATTTAATATTCTTGACAGCTTAATCTGATTGGAAACCAACTATCCTCTGAAGTTTCTTTATCTTCCTCTGCCTCAAACTTGTTAATATATTTTCATGCTTTGCTTAATGTCAGATCTCTTCAGAAATGCTGGTGGTAGTTACAGTAAGAAAAGATTATAGTAATTAGCAAGAATATTTCTGGTTTAAGTCCGTTGGTGAACAGGAATGATATGAATTTGGCTACATTGCTCTCGGGAGACCCTTGGCATCCAGAGCAGGCTGCGTTCCTCCGCTGGCTGGAGCTGATGGATAACTTTGTGTAGATTGGGTGGTCTGTGACGGAGCTGAGGAACAAAGACTCTAGCTCTAGTGAGAGTCTTTTTTAGAAAAAAATTATTGTCTCTSTACAACTAAAGTTGAATTTGACTTTAATTTTCCCATTTCTGAAAAAAAAATTGTGTTTACTGACAATAGTATATTTCAAAAAGCTAAAGATTTTTAAGCACCTAATATCGAATGCCCGACAACTCTCGAAACGTCACAAGATTTTAGAAGTGGGCATGTGTAAAAGGGATCATTTTAAAAGCAGTGGTATCAAGCAAAYGCAACTACCATTGTTTAAAAACAGATCAAAGTCTTTCTTTGTCAAACTTAATGGAGAAGAATAGTGGTGATGGAGATGTTTGTGTTGACATGAAGAGTGCCTGGGTCTGTATTTTAGAAGAGAAAGGTGGGCTGAGTAGCTGGTAAAATAATAAATTCTCTTGTCTCCTTCATTAGGATTTCTTTGGGTTCTTGCAGTAGTGTTAATAATACTGCTTACTTAAGTATYTTGCTAATTATCATAATTATTTACACAGAACTACTTCAGTTGTTTTTTATTAAGAAGGATATTAAAGATTATTCTTTTGTTTTTTTCAAAGAGCTAGATTTAGGCATTCTAAAATGCCTAAAATGTAATATGAGTGAATGCAGAAACAAAATCTATTGAACAGTTCGTCCAGTTAAACCTCCAGTGTGGATTTAATAGTAAGTCGCTGAGAGACCATAGCTGGCATAATAGCGGCCGATAGTCTTCAGCAGGTGCAAGAGCCTTGCCTATGCCCTGAAGCTCTGTCATCCCATAATGATAATCTGAGGCATTTTTTATATGTTGTGGTATTTGATTGGAGTAACTGAACTGGATGTGCGGTAACACCAATATAGATTCAATCAGTTTTTTTAGAATTTGCAGAGAGACAGCTGACTAGAAAATGGAGTTAATGATCTGAAAGAAAATGACCTACAGGAAGAGTATCTTCTGCTTATTTAATGCTGGACGGATCTACCATCAATACAGAGACATTTATAGAATAACATAGGAGTATGGGAGTAAGAGGCATTCTGTTCACATAATTTATAGATTTGAACTAAAGGTGCCAAAATATTTTTAGTGCTGGGCCCAACAAGACAGAATCAGCACTGAAATTATTGGCTTTCTGATCAATAGCAGCTAAGGTCAGAGAGAGACCACAAGTAATGCCAGATAACTTGTACCTAAAATGAAGTTATTTAAGGTGTTAATTAAAGCTAAATATAAATAAATACATTTAGATGTAGACTGATATTTTMAAGCAATTTTCAGGATTTTTAAGAGAAGCTCTAGGTTGCAAGGTTCACCTTTCATGACTATTCACATTTTTCTAATTCACCAGGGAGACAATTCCTGCACTGCAGCTATTGGAAATGGTATTTCCACTGCAGAGTGGAACTGCGAAGGGCATGTGGGAAGGAAGCTGATGGTCTCCACTGCGTGGCTGAAGCCAGGGAGAAGACACAATTCTTAGACAGCAGAGGAGCGTGCAGACAGGGCAAACACATTCATTCTGCAGCCTGGTAAAACCCCAGCGGGTAACTGCAGATGGGTACCTTTCATCCAAAGGAGATGCTGAAAGACTGGTATGAAATTTAATAGTACAAATACAAAATCGGGCATTTAAAGAAATAAACACAGTTTCTGCAATTACTTTTTGAAGACAGTAAAATGAGGGAAAAACAAAGTATGTTTATTAGTTGTGAGATGTCTCTGAGCCATTGGTGTAAATCAGTTGTGTAAAAAAAAGGGTAAAATGCTATCTTAGGACATATCAAGCAAGGTATCTCCAGTAGAGATAGTGAAGTTATCAGTGCCTTTATAGAAGGCCTTTGTAGGATAAAGTATGTAAGTCTCATCACCAATGTTCAAGAAAGATTAAATCAAACTGGAAGAGACTCAGGGAAAGAATAGGAAAATTAAGAGGCAAGAGGATGCTAACAGATGTTGACTTAAGCTAGTAAAAGGAAGCCTGGGAAAGAGACTGTGATCATGGTCTCTCTAACTGCCTTCAAGTAGTGCACACCTGAAAAATCAGAAAATCTGCTTATTGTAGACACAAACCTCAGGGATATAAATTGGTCATGAATAAGTGTAAGCTGCCAATTAGAAAAAAAGATTCTAGCCATCAGAGCAATGAATTTCTGGAACAGTAAGCAAAAAGATGTTAAAAAAGAAAAAAAAATGCAACTTTTAGGATAGAGCTTGGCCAGTTAATGGAAATGAATAGGAGGAGCCTGCACGCTGAGACCCTCCTGTCTTCTGTTCCCCTACTTTGTACCCCTCCTATTCCACATAGCAAAGGAATATGGACAGCTTTGTATGCTCCTGAGGTTGCCTTCGGGAACTCGTAGGTATTCAGTGAGGTGGGACGCAATAGTAAAAAAGTAAGAAGACACTTCAGCTGTGAGAGAGAAGAAGAATCTAGGTTTGTTGGTTGTCTCGGGATCTCCGCAAACCATCGGTGTGATAGAGCCCTGACAAACGCTCAGAGAGGTGTAAGAGCTTCAAGTCCATTTCAGGGTAGGGATGCTGATTTGGGTTTCGGCTTGCTTCCTCCACGTTGTTGGAAGCCCAACCATCAGTTATTGCTTTGAGTCAGTACAGGGAGCTGCTCTGTGCTGCTGGCAAACAATTTGTTAGCTGATTCCAACTGATACTCAGTGATTGTGCAATGACTTTTTACCCACTTTGTCCCAGTGTGACCAGTTACGGGAACGCAACAGCCCCACAACTGAGAGGCAGCGGCACCCGACCTGCCTGTCGGGCGAGAGAGGTGCTGGGGGTGAGCGCTCCCCCTCCCCGCTGGCTCACGCCAGGGGAAAGCAGCAGTTTGGGACAAATCACCTTCGCCTGGACCCTGGCAGCAAACAGCTCCCTAAATCAGTCACAGCCGCCCGTAGGCTGCCCCGGCTCCTGCAAGGCGAAGAGGTCCAGGTTAGTTTAAGGCTTATCCCGCGGGACTGGCGCAGCAGGGGAGCAATCGTGCCGCCGGCTGCCGGCTCTCCCCCGGGCCGCGGGGCTGCTCTCRCCACGCGTGCCGGCTCTCGGCGCCGCCCGACTCTGTGAGCCCGTCCTCGCTCCTTCAGCCCAGCGCAAAAGGGTTCACTTGAACTGCCCCTGCCGTGTTTATGGATGTGCCTTTGCCTTGAAGCAAACCAGAAGCATTCCTGCAGTCAAGCCCAGCCGAGGAAAGATTAAGGCTGCTCTTCGTTAACACCTTGAAGTGTTGTTTGCAGTTCCCAGCTCACACCCTCTGCCGTACTGTAGCCACCCCGATGAGCACTGCTTGGCTTGAATGTAGATGGAGTGTTCTAGCAAGTATGTCAAGAGTTGGCTCGTGGTCAAGATTCAGTCACATAACTGTGTAGATATACCCCAAAATGCACATAAATCTTTCTCTCCCTCATGGCAATGCAGAGCAGGATAACTGCTTCAGCCTGCAAAGCTGGCAGACAGCAGATTTGCATGTTTCTTGGCTTGAAAAAGTCAAACATTCAAAAATTGTGGCTTCAGAAACTATGACACTGGCTTTAAAATCTTGAAATCTTGAGGCTCTGGAAATCCCTTTTATTTTGCCTTCTGTTTTTCTCAGCCTCTTCTGAGCCTATTAGCACTTAAAATCACATTTTGCACCTTTTCTCTGCATCTATGAGCATACAAAAATAAACTAAAAGACGAAAGGTCACATTGTGGCATGAGCAGCTCTCTTCAGGAGAAGCTTTACAGAAAAACGTCGCGTCATGGAGCTCACAAGAAACTGTCCAGAGTTGACAACACTGGATTTGATAAAGCCAAGGACTGAGTTTGGCTGGAGTTTGCACAGCTGCAATGAGGATCTAGTTTGGGTTACAGAATTCTTGCTGAAGGAAGATATGTATGGAGTGAAAAAAACCAGGCATAGATTACCTGAAAGGAGGGGAAGAAGGTGAAGAGGTCAGAGGTGGCTACAGTTGTTGGTTTGTGCAGTGCAGTACATGCATTTTCAGTCATATAGMAGGGAAACTGCTGCAAGGCTGTGAAATTCCCCCTCCAGTGCAGAACTCAGCCACTCCCATAAAATGTTACTGGGTCCCAGCCTGTATTTTGGAGGACCAGCAATTGGATTATCACTTGGAGCCCTAAGCGGATCTGAACTACAGAATGCAGTATGCCACTGCATTCTGTTCATTTCTAACTGATATCACATACACCACCACATTCAATGCAGAAAAGCTTTTAAAATTAAATGGATCTTTTTAACGTCATATAGGATTCTTTCTAATGGTTTTATATTGTTTTAAAGAATGGTATATACTACTATTTCTGTCTAAGTGAGAATTTTCTCATATTTTAAACTGTTTCATGAGATTGTTAAACTGGCAGGTTTTTGTTAGTTTTAAAATATATATCTAAATAAATTCTTTAAAAGCTTAGAGATTTTGTTACCCATTGTAATTAAGTGTAATTTGAATTTAGCACATTGTAGCTTCTCCTTATGATATCAAGACTCTTAGATATATTCTAATACTTCTGCTTAATGTTTGTCTGTTAATTTGTTAAAAAAAATCAACTATGAGAATCTTTTTGTAATACAGGTACAGAAATAATACAGCAATTCAGATACTGGACATCACTATTTCTTTTTTCTGAAAAAAAAAAAAAMCAACTTAGATTGAGTCATATAAAACACCACCATAATTTTCAAATTTCCTACTGCCTGTTTAGATATGACATCAAAATATGCAACATCACATGTTGTTCCAAATATTATTATTACCTTGATAGAGTCTTCTCTAAGATCAGATACAGGGCTTCATAATTTAATTCAAGTGTATACAATCATCAGCATTTCTTTACTGTAAAGGTTAAGACATTAGACTTCAAGGAACAAACAGATCAGTAGTCTACCCATAAACTTTCACTGAAATTTAAAGTCAGTTAAATTATGTAGGTTTTATGCTGCTTGTTAACATCAGGAAAATTTTTGCATTTGCTATTAATCTCCGTTTGGTAACTTCAGTCTTAATTACACTGAATGTTACTGATTTTCCCTCTGTGAATCAACATGCTAACATTACACTGTTTTATATGCAGACTCCTATTTCYGCTTTTGAAAAAAACGTGTGGGACTCATCTCACTTAACTTTACCCTTGCAAAACATTTACACTGCAAAGCTGACTGTTTTGTCTCTGTAGTATAGAGCGAGCACTAAATAGTGGGGGTGGGACACCCACACACCTCTCACGGCTGCTCCTGCCGCTTCTGTCAGGTGAGCGTGGGACAAATTCTCCTCCCTTCATTGACTGGCTCTGGATAACTCTGGCTGGGTACATGACATTTATCATGGGTTTGCTTGCCTAAACAGTAGTGTCTAGTGCCATTAAAGATGTCCTGATGGTTCCCATGCTAATGAGGCAGGAAACCTTTAGGGCACCTGAAAAGGCACTAGACACCTAAGCATAGATAACTGAGTCCCATCCTTGGGTACCCAACCCAGGTGAGGTGAGTTCCCTACCCCGTTCCACATGACTGGAGTGGCTCCCTTACATGTTGTCTGAGGCATAAGAAGAGATTTTGTGTGCATTGGAACTGCATCTCTGTCTGCGACTTCAGCCACCGCGGAACAGTAGCAGCCACTCAGGAAAAAAATGCACTGGATGTTTCAAAACCATGCAGCAGTATTRCACAAGGGGTTTGGACCACTGTAGAGTTACTGCAGAGGAACTGTCRTTATTTCCAGTCTAGATGGTTTCAGGTCACAGTCATATCAACCCATCCACTTCGTCTCTTTTGCCTGTGGATGGGGTGCACCTCTGATGTCATGTGTCCAGCTTCGCCTCACGTGTTGCAGGCTTCGGCTGCACTCAGCTGGCCTGCCCTTGGGCCTGTGAGACACGTCCCATTGTGGGGGCAGGATCCACCCACTGCCAGCAGGCAAATGCCTCTCCTCTTCCTCCCTTTTCCCCGGAGGGGTATCAACAGATCCGTGTTTCTGGGTTGGGCAGCTCACTCAGGTGACCTTATACGCAGGYTTCAGTGGTCTTGGAGGAACGAAGCAGTATCCTATAAACGTGTTAGAGCTCAGGGCTCTTCAAAGCACATGCAGCCCATTCCCAGGTCATAGGCAAGATCTGCATAGCCACACAGAGAGGGGACAGTTCAACCACCGATCGGGACAGTGCAGTCGCCCTCGTCTCCCTTTCCCTGCCAGGAGATGGCTGCGTCGTGATGCCGGTGCAGAGAAAGCAGGRTTCACCCCCTAGCAGTTCACCTTTCCTTGCCTGCAAAGCAGACAAGCTGAGCAGATTTCATTTCTGCATCGCAAAGAGAACGATGATGATCTTTTAAGAGAGAAGTCGCCATGACACGTGCATCTTTCCGTGTCAACAGGGTATCAACTTTTCTGCCTGGGATTTCTCTCAGCTGTGTTTCTGACTGAGTAGTTTGTCCTTCTGTCCCTTTCACCGTTAGCAAAAGTCTTGATCCCAGGCAAGGTTAGAAATCCTAGCCCTGACTCTGACAAAAAGACAAAGGTAGTTTTGGTATCTGGGTGTCTACGATTCTCGGTGAAGTCTCTTAAATCCTTATAATTTAAAATCCCTAGGCTGTTCTYAGAGAGGCGCAGACATCTGGTTTATCTCAGCCTCAGAACTTTTGACTTCCCATAATAAGCGAGTTTTTTGTGGGAATCCTCTGCCTCGGCAGTCAGACAGTGGGSTGTACGTCACGAGCGGTCCTGGGTCAGGCTGGCTCGCCCGTCCTTCCTTCTCCTGTTTCCTTCTTTTCCACTGGAGAAAGTCAAAAGTATTTGTGTATTCTTTATGCTGCTGTCTCTGTAACCACGTATTTTTCAAAGGAAAGTCACTCTCTCCTTTTCACTGGAAATCCAATGGGATATATCCCTAAATATCAAATCAAATCAAATTTCTTGTTAATTGAAGGTGGGCTTTGTGTTGTGTTTACTGACTAGTTTGTATTTCAACTTCTGCTGGCCTCCAAGTCTTTCGGTCCAGAACTGAAAATACAATATTGTACATCACTGGAAAGGAACTGGGTGCTCTGTCTCCACCTCAGGAAGCAAGATATTTCACTTTTGTGACTAGCTCAGATAGCATAAACAGAATATATCATAGAGGGAGAAGTAGAAAAGACCTGCCAAATAACCCAAATTAGGTAAGAAGAGTGATCTGTTCCTCCCGTATTTGTGGAATTGGCTTGTATCTCCATAAAGATTAATGTAAATGGTAATCCTTTTTTTGAAAGGCTCAGTATGATCAGTCCTGTTGGTGTTAGCAGTCCTCGTGCAGTATGTTTCTGATCAAGAACTTATGCAAGGTAAATAGTAAACAGTAATTTTGCAGCCTGGAGTTTTGTGAAGCTGTGCAACTGATTTATTTCCAAAGGAGGTATTGTAGTGGGACATCTTTGTTGCTTTCTCAGTGGAGGTTTCCACTGAACAGAATTCAATTTTAAGAGGCTATGAAAAACTTCCATTAAGCCTAAATTGAACAATATTCCAGTAGAGCACATACTTCATAAAAGTAGCTATATGGATGTAAAATCAGTTGTCAGCAAGACTGTATTCTCACTTGAAATCTTTTCTCCATATTGCTTTCATTTTTGAAGTGTATACAATACTTCATTTTAAAAGATATTTACTAGTGATATCTGCTTTATTTGAACAAGGCTGTATGGCAAAATATTTCAGTTATTCTCATGTGTGCTAGGGAAACTGGGCTAGAATAAATTATTATTATTATGTGAGTGCATAAATTATTTGGAAACCATACACAGAGAGTAGTTCTCAATGATACACCATTAAATGCAGTTCTGCAAGTGTTTTTCCTTGTTCTGGTACTATTCAGTATTCTCACTGACAGCTTGGATGAAAGGTTAGAAAGCACGCTTAATAAATTCATAGAGCAGAACAAGCATGTTGGAAGCAAGGCAATTGAAAATGACCTTGATAAAGTAGCGGAGTAGCCTAGAAATATCAGCTTTCCAGCAGTTAAATTAGAGCAAATACAGAACTGTACATACAGCTCAACATAATCAGCTGCACATAAATACAGATGGGAAACAAGTGGCCAAGCAGCAGCTCTGCACAAAAGACCTGGTGTCATAATGATCCCAAGCTGAACATGCACCAGTGATGTTGTGCTACTGCAAACAAGGCCAGCGCTGTTGTGGGCTATAGGAAGGGGAGTAATAAAGCATAAAATGTAATTATTTTGCTCTACTTAGCACTAATAAGCCCTCAGCAGAAGAGCTTTACCCACTTGTGGGAACCGCAGCTCAGGTAGGATCCAACGAGAGCAAACTGGGCTCAAAGATCTAAAACACTTGGGCCTTCAAGGAAAGGTTGAAGGGTTGTTTAGTCTAGAGATGAGAGGAGGAAAGGAAGACATGATAGCAGCCTTCATATAGCAATGAGTAGCTCTAAAGAGGACGGGATTTATCTGCCGTGTATGCTGCCGGTACAGGAAAGCAATAATAGGCTTAGATCTCAACAAGGATGATTTAGTATAAGCATCAGGAAAAAAATGTAAGTGGCAAGGAAAAGTGGAGCCCTGCAATAGGTTGTTTAGGGGGAATTCATGGAAACTTCAGCCTTGCAGATGTTTAAAAATAGGTTAGACAAACATCATCAGGCATGGCATAGGCCAGGGATTGGCAAAGCGGTCTCTCAAATTACCTGCTAGCCCTATTCCTTTAGTGATTTCTATCTATGTGATAATGATAAGGATAATAATTATACATGCAAAAAGTACTTTGGATATTGCCACAAAATTTCAGGGTATGTAACAAAAACCTTAATATTAGTTCTGGAATTCATTGCATGACTTCTGTATTTACATTAGATTGAAGCAATTACACTTGTTCTAATTTTGTCTGTGTCAGTATTGATTGAAAATTACTAGGGTCTGATGGCTTTGTGAATGGTCTTTGCAAAATAAATAGGTGAATATAGTCAGATACCTGTGGTAGAATTCTAGCGATAAGAAAGTTTGGTCTTTTGTCTACTTATAGTCCATTGAAAGAAGATGGACACCTTTTAAAGATTACCTATGGAGTGGGTGGATCACCCTCCAGAAGTACCTCTGCCTCGCCTTCTACCTATTCTGCAGCAAATATCTACTGGAGGTATTCTTGGTCTTCCCTTTTCTCAGTCTGCTATACTAAAAGTTTGGTTTTGGGAGGACCAAAGTGCCTGGACTTCACAAAGGACTTTCTGGAAAAATTATAATTGGCAGGAAATGAGACTAGATAATCTAGTGGTCTTTTCTGACCCTCAGTTCTGTGAAGCCTATTCAAGGACTCATTTATGAAGGATTTACGGTTGTTATGATTAATAGTTCTTACCAATACGTAATGGACATGACCAATATGTGTTAGAGAGCGTGAGTTCTACACAAAATTTACATAATCCACTTATTAATCTGTTGGATTCTTATTAATTGTTTACTAATCCTCTAAATTGTTTACACTGTATCTGGTGTACAGTGCGTGTGAGAGACAATAGAGCAGTTTTAGCCAGAAAATCTGCTATAAAAAGTTTTTCTTTACAGAGATAATATTTTAATGAAGATTTTAAAGCACTAAGCTACTGGACACTGAAAGGGAAAATTACTAATATTTTTTAAATAATGGTATGTTTAATCCTGGATAATATTTTAGGAACCATGCAGTATAAGACACCTTTTTCCCTCATAAGCATCCTGTGGCTAACAGAGAGACTGTGAACTYTATCCCAAATCTGTTATTTATGAAACATTTGCTATTGCCTGGTWAAAAAAAAAAAAAAAGTCTCATTTATAGGGCTTTTTAAAAGTTGGAATTACGCTCCAGCAACCAGTGATGACTAGTTATTGTTCCTTTTGTCAACAGGCAAGATGAAGGAGGTTCTGGCAGCTTACCATGTCCCGGGCTCTGCAGAGTTAAGTGAGAAGTGCGCCCATGTTCTAGCGTGCATCACATCGCATCTTGGGTCTGAAGTGCCAGAAGGATCCCAGCGCTGCAGACTGAGACGGCTCTGAGCACCTCAGTACCCCGTTTCTGACAGAACCCAGGGATGGCAAACTTACATACCAGTATTACCTGTCTGGGGCAGGTTTAATTTTATAAATTAAAACCATAAACTCTATGAGTTTCTAGACCATATTTGTGCTGTTGAGGATGATCTGCTCAGATGAACAGTTTTGCATCCATCGGAGAGACAGGTTCTTCTGCTGGACCAGAAGATGACAGTGGACTGTATATTGTAACTAATACCATTTGTAGCATCTCCTAGTGCAAATAATTGAAGAACAGGTTGCAAGAAAATCCTATAGGGAGTAAGACATGCTTTGTTTTGATCTATAAATTTTAAAAAATGTTTTGTTTTTTTAAAGATAACCACTTTTACATAACACTATGTGTGCAGTCTATGTGCAGCTCTTCACCGTGGCTATCTATATTCCAGAGATGATGAATTCCTTCTGAAACACCTGAACCTTTTTAGATTTGTGATGAATCCTTAAATTATGAGAGTATCATGGAAAACTAGAAGGGARAAGTTCCAGGGCTTTGACTAGATGTCTCCAATTACTTCCTGTTAGTGTCCTGAAAGGAGGAGGAAGGGGCAGGAAGTAGAAATGAAACACAAAAAAACTACATTGCATTTCTTTTTTGGCATATGCATCTATCTGAATGTGTGTTTGATCTAATAGCCAAGGGGAGAGAAACAGCTAAGTTAGCTGAGACATGAAAGGTCTGCGTTTTCGGGCAGTTATTTGCTAATTTTGTCTCTTGAATAGCTATAGAAAAGAAGGAATATGTATATGCCTCACCATATGTGAAAAGGACATGCTTGCATTCCTTTATTTATTTTTGCTCTTTCAAAAATTAAAGTGCCAGTTATTTGGAATGCTGTAGTCTGTGGTCTCTTTACATTTGTTTAGTGAGATCCTTTCAGCAAGATCATTCCCATTACGGTGTAACTGCATGGTGACCACAGCTTTGGGCCTGTATAATAAAGATCTAAATTCAAAATTTTGTTTCTCATCATTTTCTCTACTTTTATGTTGTATCTGCAAGTCTTTGATTGGAATCCTGCTTACTGCTGATCACTGTTTAGAAGAAGATTTGGCAAAAAATGTTAGCGAGGAAGGTATTTGTATGGTTGGACCTTGTTCTCCTTTGCATCATTATTTACAACAGGTTAAAGGGCAGAGGGATACAAAATGTTAGCAAATCAATAGTGATGCTTAAATTCAATTTGCACACGAGGCCTCAGGGCAATAAGATTAGGCTCTTCGCATCCCGGATTTAAGGCCATACTAAAGTACTTGACATCTGGTCTCTATTAATTAGTAATCTTAGAAAGGTATGGGAGGAAAAAGCTGCAGAAAAGCTGAGTCTAAGCTGGCTTTGATTTGCTGTGTGTGTGATATGTTGTGCTGAGCATATATACATCAGAGTTTAAAAGCCAGTTAGACACTTTTTCCTTCCTTCTTATTTTCTTCTTCGAAGACAAAATTTTAAACTATAAAAATGTTCTTCGTGTAGCAATTAAGTTTGTGTGAGCAAAGCCTGCACATTGCATTTCAAAAATTAATCTGGTCCTGACAAGGCTACCCTAGACATGCTGCATCAGAGGCAGGGTTTTGCCCCGCTGACGCTCCAGTTAGCTTATAGCAAGCATCGGAGTTCATGGCAACAAAGCGTCCCTGACCTTTGAAACCTCTTAGTCGGGCATCACCATTATCCTGCATCTTACGTAGTTGCATACGGATGGCAGAGTGCTCGCTGCTGTGAAGTCCATACCACTGCATTTAGGCATGAATGGGGGCAGAGCACAGCGGCTCAGTGCGGTTTCCTGATCAATTTAAGCTAATCTAAGGCTGTGCTCGGGCTCACAGGGGCAAGTCCYGTCTTCCCTTTCTGCCCCGCTCACACCTTCCCGCTACCTCCCTCGGCGAGCTGCACACCTGTGAGGCTTCCTGGTCTGATTGAAAACGTCCCCATGTAAGAGTTTAGCTCTTGGGCCAGCTCTGACACCAGGAAGAGGGTGGGAACAAACACGTTTTTATCAGCAGTTTAGTTTTAAGTCAGCTTACACTGATGGAGGAACCATGCCTTCAGGTCCCTCTAGCTGTCAATTAACTAATTTTATTACCTAAACTTTCTATTTAAGGACATTGCCTTCTTATGGCTAAGAAGTATTCTTTGATTCAGTGACACTGCAAATAAAATAAAGCACTGGAAATGAATTAAATCAGTGGGAAAAAAGAAACAACCACCTTTAAAATTACCTGTCAGTGGCAGTATTTGAGGTACAAGAAAAATACATTGCCGTGAAAGGACTACATTCTTGCCATTCAAATTACTCTGAAGATAAAAACTTTTTCAGAAAAACAGGAGTGAAAGCTGTATGCTGCAGCAATACCAGGGCAGCAATACCAGTCCCCTGCGCTAGCGGACCTTTGGCTATTAATGAGGTACACGCTCAGTATGTGGCCAGCTGGACCCACCAGAACTGTAGATGCTTGAGCTTGACCATGGCACCATTTGAATTTGAATGTCAGAACTACTTGCCCCAAGAGCAGGGCCTGTTTTAGAGAAACAGCTTTTTGTCTGTGCCGTACCGGGGGCTGCTGGAAGCTTGACYGTCCTGTTGGGTGAACTTTTCTGACGAGATGTGTGACTGTTGCCCATCTGTTGAAGGAGTGATTAAAAACCAAAACACAACAAAACAGGCAAACCTCCCRGCTCTCTGGTAAGGGCAGAGGTTGGAGCTTTTTGTTCTTTGGATGAATCCCCCTTTGAGAAGCCTCCCCGTGCTTTCCCTTGGCATCTGGACAAGGCCTTCTTTGTGAAGGGACATGAATATGGAGAGACCTGCAGTGCACGCGTCTCTTCAGTCAGCTTCAAATGAAAGTTTCGAAAGTCGTTATTTTCTGGCAACTTTAAACATGTGAATTGGGGTAGTGCTGGCTTTACAAACGGTATTAGCTAACTTTAATGACTTGGAGCAATTCAATATCTGTGCAGTTAGAACAAATACTTAATGTGGACTATGTGGCTTAGCAGGCAAGGGTGTTGGTCTCGCTGACTGAATGTAGTACGTGAATATGTAGTTCACATTCAAATGAGATGGTCTTAAGTCATTTCCTTAGCAGACAATAATCCATTCCAAGAATAAGAACATCTGTTCAGGGCCCAGACCTGAAATAAATAGTAGGTTTAGAGACAAGTCTTTTGTCCCGTGTTGTTTGGGTATTAGACATCTMAGAAACAGTTGACTCTTCAGGTCACAGCTGGGATTTTGGTGACGAAGTATGAGCATGTCTCTGCTACGGCTGACCACACCAAACCTTACCTTTGACTGCAGTTCTGTTCCTACTGCCAGTCTGCATTGCTGTGATAACACGGGCTTTTACAAATATCAGCTTCTTTTAGATTCCTTACAGTTACATTCCCTTGTTTTTGAACTACGTGTGTGTACATGCTGCTGTTGATTCATACTACTCATACAAGGGAAACCCCAACAGCTGGCTATCAAATTGTCATGTATTCGTAAGTCATTACTCAAAAAAGCCCAAGTTTTTGAGAGACGAYGACCATATTTCATAAGCAATTATCTATCTTACTTTTTAAATTGTCTATTGCAACCTTCATCTAGAAATCTCCAAATACTTGTCAAATACTAAATAAGGGAGTCTCTCAGAAGTTTCCAGGCAGCATACTTTTTATTCTAATGTATAAGTAAATAAGCCAAGCCAGTGGAGAGCTAAGTAACTTCATTGATATTTCACAAGAAGTTGCTGTACTGCAATCAACGATAAACAAACTAATTATAACCTTTTAAGGAAGCCAACATCTTAAAAAGCTATTAGCATGATTTTTCTCACTCCCTGTTGTGTTTTCCTTCTATGCAAAGAGAGCCCCTCTGTCAGCAGCTTCACTTCACCTCAGCTTCTGCAGGACCTCTGTACCTGTCCCCTCTCCATCTTGCAAGAAACAGATCGGGTGTATTACTCCATATGATATCCYTAACTGCCTCCCAGGAATCGCCCTGAAGGGTCATCTTCGTACTTTGTGTTGGGTCAGTTCTTGGCTAATTTCAAGGCTGTCTTCTTCTCTGGCTTGGCTGGCACCTTTCCCTCCTAACGATAAATGATGCTCTTGAGGTCATGTCTGGTTTTGAAGTTAGTCTTTGCTGATGAAGTCAGAGAGAGAGAGCACACTCCTGGCAACATTATAAAGAAGGAGAGTTTCTGTGGTGTGTCTCTGGGCTCTGCACAAGACCCTCCATAGGTGGTCACGTGCAGCTGCTCTGAGTGTTGGATATGAGGTGCAGAGGTAATGAAATACTCACCGTCAGTTATGAGTTTATTTCCCAGATGTTGTCACTGTTTTCTTAAACCCCAGGGCAGAAYTGGAAATTGAAGCGATGGCCAGAATTAACAGAGCGCTCATAAAGGCCGATAGCGAACCTGACCAGGAAAACCCCACCCATAAGAAGAACTTCCCATGCGATTACTTAGGTTAAAAGAGGAAAGGTAACCAGGCACTCTCTCACAAACAAACTTAAGCAATGAACCGGTAAAGTCAGAAAATTGCAAAGCAGCACTGAAAATGGAAAATGTGCTGTTTACACCAGTTCTGCTTTTCACCAAGGCTCCCTATTGCCAGCACAGAGCTTTAAAAGACTTTCTACCTTTTTATTACTACCGCTAAAAATAAGCAGAAAATGGTTTGAACAACTTGAAAAGAAAAACCAGTGTAAAAAAAAGTTGCCACCTTCCAGCTTACAGGGCAACAGGTAGATTCAGTATTAACTCAAGCAGCTGAATGAAACACCCCYGAGATGAGAAGCAGGAGGCAGCAGTCGCTGGCGCGGGGGAGCCGTGCCGAGGCTGACCGCCCCGCGGGGAGCTGCAGCCAGCGCTGCTGCCAGCCAGAAGGCACCTGCCCAGCCATGGCCCCGCCGGGCACATTTCATGGCAAATGAGCTTCGGCAGGAGAGGGAAAGCTTCTCCTAGCTGGGCGTTACTCCTGGGGACAGCACAGCCATCGCAGTGACAGCAGGCAACGAATGGCAACTGAACCGAAGCTAGATCAGAATGGCCCAAAGCTCTCTGTTTATCTAATCCCAGACACTTTTCACAGCTACCACCCTCAATTTACTCCCATATTCACTTAGTGTGYATGCACTAGAGAGTTCACGTTCACACTCCGTCTCTGTGGKAAGCTGGAAGTGCGGAGCTCTAACCATCAGTAGATGTTAGGAAAATAGCAATTTCAGTTGTACCTGTGGTAGTCAGCCAAACAATGTTTTCCTTAAAACCCCAAATATGTAAGTTTGGACTGAACAAAATAAAGCCCCTAACCGTTACTTAGGCACAAAGCTTCCTATTAAATCCAGTTAAACTGGAAAATTAGAATCTAAATCTTCAAAACTGTGTCACCTACCATCTTTAGTAAAATTCTGGAAGCTAGCCAAAAACAGAAGACTGTTTACTTGTTTGTGTACAAGATGTTCTGTTTTGAAAAAATACCCTAAAATACACATGAGATGGAGATCAGATTGCTATCACATAAGCACTATAAAACATTTCTGTTAGTCTTGCTTTTGCTGCGACACTGAAGTGTCCTGTGCGATACAGATTTGGATGGTTTCAGGAATTATCCCTCCAACACCCTCATTTATAGCAGTTTTTATTAGGTGGATTTCTAATCAATAACCCTCACGAGGCCCAGACTAGAATCTGCTGCTTGGTTTATTGTCGTTTTGTTACTATTTTTCACTAACAAAAGAACTGCAAAATAAAAGAATTTAAAAGTGAGTCCAGGTAAGCTAAGGCAGAGACCTTCGTGGTTTCCAGCTGGCAGACCCTGTCTGATGCCACACGTACCCCTGCACTCCCCAGGAGCRGGTGTAGTAAGCAACCGAGCAGTGCTGTGCCAAAGTTTCTCTGGCGAAAGCCCTGCCCTGCACAAAATCGTGCTTGGTGCCACGTGGCCGATGTGAGGTGCTAGGCACCTTGGCTTTCTTTAGCTTGGGTAAGAACTGAAGCACTTGCAGACCTGGAGGAATAGGCTCTCTGAAGAAGTCAAGCCATAAGTTGGCAGAGATGGGACCTGTCGTTCATGTTTGGTGAAAGAACTCCTTTGGGCAGCAGGGGAAGCAGGAACGGCCTCTAGCATAAGTAAAACCATCCCCGCAGAGTTTGAACAATTATTGTCATCTGTATCTGGATGACACTCAAAGGAAATAAAACATCTTTGTTTTTTCAGAGTTTTTTCAGAGTGCATTCTGTACATCAGCCAGTGCTTTTTCCATGGGCATTCTCACAGCCTCCCTGTGTTTACCACAGTGACAGAGTAAGAGAAAGACTTGTTAGCATAGCTTTGAAATTTTCATCATTTCTTTGCTCGGTATTGCAGCATAACTTCACATAACTGATTTCAAGTACTGTTACAATAACATGGAATTTACTTAGCTGTTAAGGTAATCTCCAAAGAGAAGGATATTCATTCCTATTCCAGCTCCGCTTCTCAGGCAGTTTTACAATCAACTTCTGCAGGGAATACTGGAGCAATGATTCATTGTTAAGGGCAGTCCATCCCATTACATCTCCAGGCCAGAAAATTAGATTTCCCAAATGTCACAGTTTATAAAATATAGTCAGTGACGAGGCTCCATTTTTTGTGCTGTCATTGTTCTTTTCTGTGTTTGTTTTTAAGATTTTCCAACCCAGAGACAGTGATTTTTTTTCTCTTTATTCATAGGCATAAATTCAGGCACTCCAGGAGCACTAAGCAACACATATTAGGCGATGAATCAAAGCAGTCTTGGAAAGCATCGTGTGCCACGGCAGAGGCAATCAATAGGAGAACCTATACATAGCAAATTAGTTCTGTAATTAATTGCTTTCCAGGTCCTGGGCCCTTCTTCTATGTAATCACTTCGTTATCTCTTTCCGTAATAGTACAGAGTATGTGCCTACACTGTTTTGTAGGATATATTTGGGCTAAAAATCACAGATTGAATTCCTATAATTCAATTGCCTCTTGAAGTCCATGGCAAAACTTGCACAAACGTCCGTGAGACCAAGGCTTGGTTCAGGAGTAAATACATATCAGTGCACAGCAGAGACACAAACTGCTATGCAGAAAATCACAGTTCTTTGCCACATATGGAAGCTCTTGTCTACATCATGATGACATCCCTGTGTAACTGAACTTGCTGTGAGCCGGTGTAGACATAGAAATTCAACAGAGAAAAGAGTGCCCTGGATAATGAAGATATCCATGTCATGTGAGTCTGYTCAGGTAGCAGGTTCTTTCCCCAGCTAAGTCAATTAGTCCTAAATATTCAAGGCTAGCAACAACTGAACCCAAAAGAAACTAGAAGCAAGCACAGAAACACAGAATGGCACAATGCATGTTTTCTGAAATAATTGTATTTCTAATTTTTCAAAATCCCCAAAGGAAAATTCAGTTACCATTTTAAATAAGACTCCAGCGGTTCCAGGGGCACACTAGGCTTCAAGGCCAAACAAGAGCCCTCTTGTTCCTAAGATTCCTGGTCTTTAGTCAAGAGCAATGAAAAATAATAGAAACAAAAGAAGACCAGTTGAAAGATGAAGCCTCTTCAGCAGTGGTAGCACTTCAAATGATAAATGCTGCCATTCAGGTTTGGACAGGCACCTTCAAAGTCGAAGTGACATGTTTACCTGGCTTGGTCCCCTGTAGGTTCTTCCTCCCATCCTTGCTGTGTTTCTGTTTGTGCACATGGAAGGTAAAACCATGCTCTGAGTCATGGTCATGCAATRGAGTTGAAGTCAATGATGAGTTTTTCTTCATTAAAACTATAATGAGTGTTGCTGGTCCCGGAAACGTTGGTCACTGCTTTGTGGCAAAGCGGTGTGCGTCCTTTCAGGGCGACTGGCCACAGCAGAGCCAGTGTGAGTGTGTGGCCACCTTCGACCTCCTGATGCACATTCCTAGCAAAACAGCTGCCATGTTCCAGGGTAAATCAAGGAGGAACATCTGAGGTCAGAGCTCCAGCAGCACAGCAAAGCACTCTGATGTCGACAGCTACTGACCTGCGGCAGCTGGGAAGTGTAGGTCATATAACTTTCAAATGCGGACGAATAGGGCCTTGTAATAAAGCTTAACTTTAGTCTTAGGCTTTTCAGATTATTAAACTGTATTAAAAATACAGATTCTTTGCCATTCCCTTTGCTACTACATGCCCAGTTACATATAATTCCAGTCAKCCTAACTCTTTTTCTCTGTCACCTTAAAAAGTCCAGGTTGTTAGGACCCATTTCATATTTATTTCAGAACACCCTTTTAAGTATCACACATGCTTTGAGTATGCTTTTCAATACCAGCTTTATGTTCTTAGGGGTGAGGACTGTCACTTAGSTGGGTTTAAGGGCAGTACTCCGCCACGTTCAGCACTTCGTATCAGCAAGGTCTTTCCAGGGCAGCTTGTGCCCCCTCCCCGGTCAGGGGCAGGGTGGTGGAGGGGACCTTCCTCCCCCAGCTGCAGCACTTGCCACCCTCTCGGCTGTGGCGCAGGAGCGGGCAGCATGCCCTGCTGGTGCTGGGCTTGCCAAGAGTTAAAGGGCTGAAGCAGAACCCGAGAGCTGGGTTGTTGCCACTGCAGACTGCAGACTCCAGACGGGAGGGATCTTTGGCAGCATTCCTGGGTCTCCGCATGAAGGCGAAGGGAGCCAATTACTAGCTTAAACGAAATTATATATTCAGTCGAAGTTTAGACAAGACAAAGTAACTGATTGCATTCCTTGGGAGACTTGAATAAAAACACCTCTCAAAAGAGCTCTTACTCAAAAGCAAGGGCTGTTTGCCCAAGTACGTTTTCCTTCTGGCCGATGTAAATCTAGTGCATTTTTTTCCCCTGTGCACTGTTAAACCTTTTCATCCTTTCAGAATCAAAGGGACTTCGGACTTGTTTGCTTTCCCTTTATTTTTCCCTGGCTCACTTTCCCGTATTTGCAGAGTGGCCCAGGGTGCCCAGCGCCACGCACAAGCGGGTCGTTTCCCCAAATCACTCGCAGGGCTCCTGCGGCCCCTGCGGCGGGTGGCCCACGCACCGGCGGGCACCGGGCGGGCCGGCGGGCAGCAGGGGCTGGGGAAAGACTCCGGCAGCTGGCGGCGGGTTTTCCACGCAGCCACCACGGGAGGGAGCCCTTGGCCCGCCCGCCATCGCCGCCCGGGGCCGGGGCCGGGGCCGGGGCCGGGGCCGGGGCCGGGGCCGGGGCCCGCCCGGGGGACTTTGCGGGCTGAAGCGGTTGTTCTCGGTCATTTGTCCGTCCTCGCAAGATCTATGGTTTCCTACTCGAAACTATTTCAAATAAAAGAGAAAAAATATAATCGGGGGTGGGGTGGGGTTTCTGACCACTTTTGCATTCAGAGGTCTGGGGTGGGCGCGGGCAGGTTTACTGCTTTCAGGCTCCAATCACCACTTTCCCCCGTTATTTGAGGAACCTTTTCACGCAGCAACAGGGAGAAAAAAACATTGAAGAAATAAACAGATAAATGTCATTTTGAGTCTGGCCCTATATTTTACAGCCCATTCTATCATTACTTCCATGRGAAATGACATATTCTCCTGCAATGACCATTATCAATTTTATTGCAGAAATTTTCTACATTCCTCAGGATTCAGCTGCGGTTGTGCCCATCTGCAGCCTGCCCAGTGGAAAGCAAACACCCGCACATGTCTCTGCACACTGAAGCTGGGTCTGGGGATTAGCAGCTAACTAAATTAGCTTTTATGTCCAGGCACTGGTGCATTCACAGCACTTGCTACTTGAACCAGCCTGCGTGGTTGGGCGGGGAGGAATGGCTCAATGCAGAGGCCAAGCCAAAAAGTAGGTAAACTAGCCACCAGCTAGTAGTCATACATAGGGTGTGCCTGGGAGCCCTGTCACTGGCTTCAAGCTCTGTCTCCACTTCAGCAGTCAAACCCAAYGTGGGAGCTTGCTGGGGTGAGCAGAGCAACGAAGGTGCTTTCTAGCAGGACAGCTTAGCCCAAGCAGAGCTGTGCACGAACATGGCTGCTACCGTTTCAGTTGCCTCTGAGCAGCATGGTCGGAACTGGCTTGGCATCATGCTGTGCAGATGTAGCTTGCCCAAAGATCCTATTTTGACCATGGATCTTCATATGGCAAGAAAGTGAAATGTAGCTGGCCAGTAAAGAGTTGAAATTACCATTGGGGTGCTTTGTAAAGGAAGACTGAGAAGGGATGTGAAGCCAAATCCTTCACCCATCAGCTCTCTGAGATGCCACAAAATTATGCAGTGGTTGCAAAGCACACAAACACTTAGGGAGCATTTGAGAATGAGCAAAGACGCTCCCTGAAGCAAGGGCTATAGCTATGTGTAGAGAACTTCTATTGTCTCCTTACTGTCTGTGTGAAGAGTCAGAGGTGGGGGAACTGGGAGGRGAGTTACTGTACACAGCTGTTCGCACTGGAAAAGGGAAAAGCAACTTGCCCAAAAGAGAATCCACATTTCATCTTCACACGGCCTGAGGACCTTTATGCTTGGAGAAGTGGAAGTCAGTGTGAATATTGAAACTGGGCAGGCTGTAATGTGAGCAGTGAAAGAAAGTGCTGCAGTCAGGCAGAGACAGGAATGTAGGTCCCTGGCATACTGGTTAGCAACTGTCTATGTTTTCAGGCAAGATTCAATCCAAAGATGGATTGAAATAACAGATCATCCAATTTGATTGTAGCAGGAGATGAGAGAGACACAGAAAAGCAGACAAGAAGATCTATTATAACGCAGTCAGACTAGAAGGGAATACTGAGACCTCCTCCATCAGGTGGGATGTTTCTTGTCCCAGATACAAAGCTTCTACCTTTGGCACTAAACCTGAAAGACCCAGAAACATCAAGCTGCTGAAACCAAAGTAGCTAAGCCTAGGTTAAACAGCTAGCAGAAATGCCTAGTTGGAGCAGAGGTGGCAGCCAGGGTCGTAATGCTCATTTACTTGGACAGATTTGTCTCTTCTTCCATTTAACCTGTCCGCTTCGCTTCATGTTTCTCAGCAGCTGCAGCACTCACTTTCCACGCCAGGCAGCCAGGGACAGGCAGAAGAGCGAGAAATACAGTGGTCTCCTTCGTGCCTTAGCAAGAGCAAGACCTTGCCCCATCTTGTCTTCCTTCCTCTCTGCCCTCTTCAACACACTTCTTCTCTTTACAGCCTATTGTACCGTCGTCTTCTGCCACATTCCCACTCCTCYATCTTTATAGCCGAACCCCACATTTAAAGCATTTTGAATTTAAATCGGCCTTCCCCTCTCTCCAGAAAGAGCTTTTCTCAGTCCCCTCATTTGTGGGCCTGTGGATCAACTCCAAGGAGGACTCACGAGTATGAACTCTTCGGTTGCCTTCCGTGGCTCTTGTACAACATGATAGCTTTCAGTATACACGTGTATTGTGCTCAGTGTAAAAAACCATCTCTTTCATCAGTGAAAACACAGCCCCTGTGCCTGCCCTGTGGCTTTTATTGCATGTCATAGCGGAGGGATGGCTGCAAGCAGAGAGGCATGAAGGCAGGGTCAATGGATTTTCAGCTGTGAAAATGTATTAGCAGTCTCCTTCAGGCCCAGGAAGATTGAGTACAKCCGCAGATCAAGTTGTCTTCACGTGGGTGAAACCCCTCGAGCTCCCCAGAGCTCAGCCTGGAAATGCAGGACCACCCTCAGGGTAGGGGTTTCCTTTCACCTGGTCCACGTGTATTTTGGCAGGCCCACCGCTGGTCTGAAGCTGGTGGCCCCAGCATGACTGTGCTTTACTGAGCCCCACATCGACTTGCTTGAAGGCTTTGTGTCGCCAGAAAGTGCCCACAGCCCCCTTCCAGGCAGAAGGAAAGGGTTACATGCGTCATTAACAGGCCATGTTTACACAGAAAAAACAAAACTCTTCAAGGAACGTGATGTATGCACACAGTGAGGCCAGTTGCCTTTTTTTAAAACACAGTGACACACTTGAAGGCTGCCAGATTCTGCAGCTCTTACATGGTATGCGGACGGTGAATTTTTTCATACTATTCAACATTTGCCTGTGTCTGAATTTAATTAAAAACAGATTGAGAAGCTGGGGGAAAAAAAAAAAGAAACCAGAATTAGGAATTACAAAAGCCAAACACAAACCCTCTGATAATTGTTGCTGCTTGGGGTTACAACATATGCAGAAGATGGCAAAACCGCTGTCAGTGAATCACAGAGGAATGCGTTGATTTGTTTAACTCCTCGGGAGTCGTGACATGACTCATTCCCAACCCGGAGACCAAAGGGAGGTTTTGAAGGGAAAATGTCAGATAGAGCAGGCTCCTTGCAAAAGAGCGAGGACAGTTTTAATTTTAGCCTTTGAGATCTGATTCATTAATGCTCCGCAATGTGATTGCAAAACAGGACCGTCCCCATTTGGTAGCATTGGGTGCTCTTGTTCAGTGGCGCAAATTGGCTACATGTGGGCTGGGCAATGCTGAGCTGCACCTTATTTCTGTCACTGGCAAGTGCTTTCTCATATTTTGATGTGTTTTTTCGTACAGTTTTGAAAACCCAGTTTTGAAATCAGTGTGACTAATTTGCAGACGGGGTCCTAGAGCTTTTACGTGCTATAAAAGATGCTACTCAAAAGCATCCTTCTTTTCCAGTGGAGATTTGTCAAGCATTACATCTGATTCACATGGGAAAAGAAATTTTGACCGTATGAGCCACTTTAGTCTTTGGATACTTAACAAAATGTATGGTGTGATTTGATGCATGACTAATGCGTTTGTGTATTTAAGAGTCTGTGGATGCTAATGGAAGTTACAGAGCCATATCTAGAAAAGAAGACACTTCAGAGTTTACTGGTTCATTAACTTTCATGTATACATAATCAACTGCTATTTTATAGATCTAAAAAATTCCTTAATGCTCTGCATATTTTAGAACTGCTTTTTAAAAGTCTCCTACAGTAGGTCTTTGTTTAAACATCCCACTCATCTACCATTAACCATCTCATTGTATTTTATTTCAGTTCATTTGCAAAGCCTGCGCTCTATCTAATTAATACAAATCTTGTTGCTTCCTGGGAGCTCCCCTTCTCCAACCTGCCACTGTCAAATACATTCACGAGGAATTTTATCCTCCTTTTGTTAATAGCATTTGCGAAGTGACCTTTATTCTCTCTGGACACCTTCATTATTCACAGGTAGTTACTAAGTAACCCGTAGAAATGCTGCAGGCGATGCATCTCATTAAGAGTTGTGCTCTCTGGCTATCCAGCGTTGGTGTTGTGGGGCTGAGGGCCTGMACCCTCTGGTATTGGCTCTACCCTCCGTTTGAAAAGGATGCTTGTGAACCAAACTTCCTGAAACTTTTTAATTAACAGGGATTTTCTAATGACAAACTGGGCTTGCAATAGCAAGAGAAAATGTAGAGAAAAGTCCTTATATTCATCATTCTCTTTAACAAACAGTTTGCAAGAAATAAGTGAAATAAATATATTTCTTGATGAAAGTTTYTTTATTTTTCCCCAATTAGCATATTATCTATATTCCTACTGGTTTTCCTTTCTAATGGATGAAAAATAATAAAAAATTCTTCAGGAAAAGGAGTGAACCTTTTTTTTTAATTTCAGATAAAACTGTAACTGAAGTTTTTAATCATTTAAACAAAATAATTAGTTGTATTTTTAATTAATGCAACCATGAAAATTAGTAATTTCAATGCACCCTAATTGTGAATTTCCATGGTGAGAATTCATACTAAGAATTGCTCATGTTAAACTTAGTGAAACTTTGAGTATTTTCATTTACAACTGGTAGCAGTCTGAAACACATTGCTATTGAATTTTCTCATTCTTTAAATCAGTGTTTATCACTACCATTTAAGACTTTTTTTACACAMATATATTTTTCAGCTCTCTGATGTATATCCTCTTGACTAATTTCCTTTCTTTTCCTGCTTTTGGCTGTGTTTTGCACAGACACTATCATGATGTTTGAACACCCATCGCATTGCTTTGGCACTGCACTGTGTCTTGGTTTTGGCTGGGATAGAGTTAATTTTCTTCCTAGTAGCTGGTAGAGTGCTGTGTTTTGGCTTTAGGATGAGAATAATCAGTGTGAGGAACACACTTATTTTTCAGGTGTTGCTGAGCAGTGCTTACACTAAGTCAAGGACTTTTTAGCTTCTCGTACTGCCCTGCCAGCGAGGAGGCTGGGGGTGCACAAGAAGCTGGGAGGGGACACAGCCACGACAGCTGACCCCAACTGGCCAAAGGGATATTCCATACCGTATGACATCATGCTGAACAAAAACTGGGGGGAGTTGGCCAGGGAGGGGCACAGCCGCTGCTCGGGAACTGGCTGGGCATCTGTCAGCAGGTGATGGGCAATTGCATTGTGCATCACTTGTTTTGCATATTCTTTTACCATTATTATTATTATTTTCCCTTCCTTTTCTGTCCTATGAAATTATCTTTATCTCAACCCACGAGTTTTACCTTTTTTCCCATTCTCTCCCCCATCGCACTGCAGGGGAGTGAATGAACAGCGGTGTGGTGTTTAGCTGCCTGCCGGGTTAAACCACGACAGCTGTAATGAGGTATGTGGGCAGAATGGACCAGAAATTAATTTTGAGCTCTAGGTCCAAGCCCATCTCAGTTGACATAGGTAACATTACCTTTGTCTCATCCTTCTGTTGTTCGTACTGTGCAGAGTTGTGACAGCTTGAAGGAGCCAGGAGAACGAAAAATACCTTCTGACTCTCTCTTAGGTCAAATAGAGTGTCACCCCAGTCCTGTGCTGAATTTAAAGCAGTTCCAGTAGTGATGCCAGACAGTGACTCCAGTACCTAATTCTGCACCTAACAGAGAAATGGCGTCACAGAAGAAGAAAAAGAAACTTTCAACCATTCTGTCTCAGGACAGTAGGATCAGAAAGCATTTTCAGCAATCCCACCACTGRCTTTAGAACTGAAAGAAAGGAATAAGGGCTCTCTGTCAAGTATGTTGTGCAAAAGTCCCTTCTCAGCCAATGATAACCCCTTTAGGTGGTCACGATTAATCCATTAGCGGAAGGATTTGCCAGCCATTATTATTTGAGCCACGTAAAAACTTTTGCCTGTGGTTCTTTCTGCCTTTAAACAAGAATGAAGGCCAAATGCATGTAGCAAAGGAGACACTGAGCCCATCCTCTTCAGAAAACACATGTGCTATGAACACAGACCCTGCGTCAGCTCACAGTGCTGTCTTAGCACTAAACTCTCCTTGGTAACATTGCAAAAAACCTGTTCCCTTCACATTTTATTCGTCATGCTATTATAATTGTTTTGTCCACGGAGTAGCACTAGAACATTGCCCTTCCTTTCCCAGGAACAGTACAGAACTGTAAATTGGTGTTGCAAATGCAYCTGTCAAAAATTGGCTGCTAGGCAGTGTTATAAATGCCAGGTGTATTGTAGTATTTTTCGCCTACAAGGCAGTGCAATTATCAAACACCAATTTGGGATTATTCTGTTTCCCCACGAGAGGTGACGTTCGTGCTATTCAGCACTCGTTGGGATTTCGACATTACCATGGCTTTTGCTGGCAGCCGCCCGGTGCTGTGCCTTGCAACGCCGCCGACTCCTGCGGCAGGCATGGGAAGGCTGACGGTGGCTGCAGGTCCTGCTGGGATCAAGCTCTGTAACAGTGATGTCAACCTGCTGAACCTAATTGAAGGGGAAGACGCGTTGATTTAGAAACAGTGCAGGCAGTGTTGCATTTTCGAGGAGCTCTTAAGCACTTAGTCCTTGGGGAGCCAGCTGTGGAGCTGTGGTCTGGATGCAGGCCCTGGCATACTGCAGACATTGGATTTAGTAGGTTTACTCCGTGCTAATATCTGTTTACCCCTGGTAAAAAGTTCCAGCAGATCTTTTTTTCTTGTTTATTTTGTTGCAAATGTCTTTTGGGAAAGCAAATTTATTCATGTATCTGTGCTCTGGCTTTACTTGGCATCTTGACTGGCGGTTTTCATTTTCCTTAAGCTGTCCCCACCTACTGTACTGTTTGAAATAAATGGACAAAAAAAGGTAGAAGCGTGTGTCGAGAAAAGAGGGGAGAAATTGTGGTTGGTTCGGTGAGGTGGCAAAGCCTGTCTGAGACGAAGGGAACCTCTTACTGCTGCGCCAGCTCTGCTGGAAAGACGCAATAGCATTTGGTATCGAGAAGCCTCATGTGCAAATTTGAGCTATCAGCCTACAGACTTTCTGGCAACAGGGATTTATTTTTTTCCTGAAAGAAATCTGGTGTCTGATATCTGCAACCGGCTGCTGTGACAGTACTCTGTCCTGTTTCTGATTTAAAAATACACCACTTGCCTCTCCCAGGAGGCTTCTCTCCCCATGGACCGGGGGCAGGAGGTGACGATGCCCACAGCATGTCTCCCTATCGCACTGGCCGATCACCCCAGGTGCTCAGGGGACACTTCTTTTTCCATGAGCATTAATTTCTTTGCAGTGACGGGGACTGCCAGGTAGCAGGTCAGAGGGAATGCTGTTGCAATGGTGCATTTGTGGGATTTCTCTGGGCTGTACATCACCTTGGTTAAAAGAAGGTCAACTTTTTGTCAAAGGACACAACCTCATTTCACACCAGGCATCTGAGTAACTATAGCAGAGTGACACGTGGTGATCAGAGTTAAAGGCCAGACAGGAGATCATAATGATGAGCTTTCCATCTTGCAGAAGATGGCTTTCCTTTCACCGTAGGCTGACCAGTTGTCACAACAACTTGCTGCGTCTCAGGCAGAAGTATTTCAGAAAATCTTATGTCTTTACTGTGGACTGATATAGAAGCAGGAGTACTTCCCTTGCATGTAATCCTAAAGTGTGTCACTATGTGATGCACAGCCACCCCATTACTTACTTTGTGAACCTTGCAAAATTTTGGACTTTTGGTGTATGACTCATTCATTATACCTCTGAGTCTGTTCTAGCATAGGCAGAGGGTATGTGAGAGGCTAATGGAAAACCAGAGCTTTTAATTGTCAAGGTTTAAAATGCAGAGTCAAAAGGTGCTGCCAACGGTGAAAAATTGTATTTGTGTCATCATGCCAGTATGCTGATCCATCAGCGCTGGAGCATGGGGATACCTGTGTGACAGCTTTCACAAAGTCATACATCAAATTACAGGCATACATGAGTGCCTTTGGAAAAATGGCTTTTGAAAAACTCATTTTCCCCTGGCTACACATTCAAATTCTGCGAATGGATCACTCTAGATAAAAAAAACAGATAAAGAAAACAGGGTGGAGTAGTGCAAAATTGGAAAAAGTACTGCACAGCATATTCAGGGCGATGGTTTACAGTGCAGCAGGTAGACAAACACCTCTCCCCAATCTCTTCCTCTCCCATTCACCGTTACAGTGATGTGGCATGCTAAAAAGCTGTAACAACCTGGTTGCTTCTAAAATTTTTTCAAAAGAATACAGCTGGACTTGTCAGGAAAAGCAAAATTTTGTCAAGAGCAAATGTTATTGTTTGGGGGAAAAGGTAGGATTTGGCTTTGTATCAGGCTCTAGAGCCTTATGGGGAGAGAAAAGGCAGCGTTCATTTTTGCTTTCTTCCACCTTCAACCCAAAAGGACAGTGAGGAGCACAGATAACTGTGTACATCCCAGGGCAGCCAACCCGAGGGGATCTCATTAGCTCCCGTTCAGCAGATATAAACAGCCAAGGCAGAGGAACAGCGTATGAACATCACACCAGAGAAGTCCATGAGAACAGACAATGCCAGAAGGACCTGAGGTCATTTTGGCCAGCTTGATGTTTGCTTGCTTCCAGCTCTTGTTTTAAATGATGTTACTGAGAACATGGATTTGAAGTGTGTTCCAAAACCAAGGGGGACAAGCAGTGACAAAATTGCATTTAGCAAGAAGTGCAACATGAGAAGTCCAGTGAGTAGTGAAGTTGTCTCACCACAAAACCAAAGCTAGCCACTTGGGCCTTGCTAGCCAAGTGTGAAAGGTTTCCCCCAGCAAGCCCACATATGGGTATCTGGGCCACCAGGGCTGGCCAGATGTGATGCTTTGGCAGTACCAGTTTCTTACGTGTCATGAGCCACAAAAAATTCCTTGACCACAAAGGCCTGGAAAGCAGATAGGTGAGGGTGGACATCTGTTTCTTACAGTGTGTAAAATGTGTCTGTGTAAAGCTTACAGCCTCTATTTTTTCTCCCGCCATGAGACTTTGGGAGGTGTGGAGACCCCAGTTCGCATATGTGCTTCTGATATTGTGAATCCCAATGTGGATCTGCTCCTGATAAAATGAGTATAGAATTGATCATTATTTTCATATCAAATACTACAAGGCAGGTATCTGTGAATGTGTCCATTTTCTTACATATCCTATATCGAGAGCCAGACTGTCCAGTGATCCAGATCAATGGAGGAGTATTAATGTGCATTTCCTGAGGACGCAGCCCACTAAACAATAGGAACGTCAGGAACTGCAGAATTTTTATCAATCCAATATATAAAAGAAACAGATAATTGTTTCAGATAACTATGGGCTAAAATAGTTGTACGCCTGATCTGTTACTGCACCATATAGACTCCTCCTCATAATTTACATGTGTAGAAAACTTGAGTTGTCAATAATAACAAATGGTCTTCAGGCTTTACAGGACAGTATTTGATAAAGACTGTGCACCAGTGAAGGGCTACTAAATGATGGAATTATCAACTTTGTGAAAGCTGTCACACAGGTATTCCACATGCTCCAGCGCTGATGGATCAGCATACTGGCATGATGACACAAATACAATCTTTCACCRTTGGCAGCACCTTTTGACTCTGCATTTTAAACCTTGGCAATTAAAAGCTCTGGTTTTCCATTAGCCTCTCACATACCCTCTGCCTGTGCTAGAACAGAATCATAACAATTTCTCTCTCTTATATTCTCTTGACTCTTCTCTACCATTTGCTAATCCATCACCAGTCTTTACATCCTAGTCCTTTCCATTGCTGCAAATGATCCCCATCTAAAAATATAAGAGGCAAAGTTAATGTTTTCCTTCATTTGATCGCTRCTCTTCTGAATGTGATTTTTCTCTCCCAGTGGGTGGTTCTGTAGCACCAAATTTACGCTGGGAAAATGTGCATACACAGAACAACCCCAGCTCATTCACGGTGGTAGGACCCAGAGACCTAAGCGGAATACGGGGCCTTTCATATCTAGGTCACCAGTGCACATATAAGTAGGTCAGTAAGGAGTGGAAGTAGGTTATCCAATTGTTATGTGGGGTGAGGGGTGCCAATCCACTCCTCGGGTACGCTTCCAGGGCACAATAAAATAGCATCACAACTGACATTGACATTGACTGGTGTCCCCCCGGCGATCTCCACGGAGATGCCATGAAATAAATGGACAGGGAAACAAAACCACCCTGTCAAGTSGGAGAGGGCACACCCGGGTCTCGGCGCAGGCATACCGGGAGAGCAGCACGCAGCCTTGCTGGTGAAGCTTTTGCTTTTCCATCCATTCTGTGCCTGATTAATGGACAGAAAAAAGGACTTCACTTTCCAGGGCTTTACTCTGACACATTTCATCAGCACTATCACTTGATAATATGTGTAAGACAAATAGTTTTATCCTATTATGTCAGAACAAATTGCAGCCTGCAGGCCTGATTCACTGCTCCATTATGCCAGTTTTACGCTGGTGCAATTCCACTGAGCACCAATGAGCTCCACCAGACTAAAATCAGCACGCCAGCATGAAGATGCAGGGCCTTCATCTTCCAGAAGATGGAAGGTAAAGCTCCAAGGCCCTGCTGAATTAAGAGCAGTGCTCCTAAGTACAGCCTCAATGAAAAGTAGACCCAAATACTGCCCTTTGAAGCTAGGTCATTTCTATGAYAAGGAACAGAAAGACATGGTCGTGGTATTTACGCAGTAGTTGTGTTATAGCAGGTCGTGGTTYGGATCTTTCAGGCTTCTATGGCACCGCCTTGGGTGGTGCAGGTTACAAGAGGAAKCGATGGCTGGTTCCCACAGCTGTACCAGGCTGATGGCGATTTAGAGCAATGTCACCCCCTTAGCTCTGCGTCCATTTACCTCCCAGTCTCAAATAAAAGCATTTCACAAAGTGTTTGGAAGAAGGTATTTCTGCAGTATCCATTCTGTGGTTTCCTTGTAAAGAAACAGCTGCTCAGAGTGAGGGGGAGAAGAAGCAAGAGAATGCAAAGCAGATGCCATGTGGTGCTTTGTAAGAGCAAAGACTCTTGCAAACTACTACCAGTTGGTTTGTTATTAGGGTCCTCAGAAGCACCTGAGGATGAGGAATGTCTGCATTTGCAAACCTGGTCCAGAAGTTTGTCCTGGTTTCCTAAGTTACTCCAGGGTGGCCCCATGCAGCCAGTGAACTTGAAAAAGGAGGAGGAAATGGTCAGACCATTTCCCACCCGCCTGGCTTCTGTAGTTTCTTTGCTCATCTCCTTCCAGTGTGCTGTCTCCCCATCCAGGTTGATTTGGATATAAAATCAAATTGAAATGGGGGGGAAGGGAGTGAAGCCATACATGAATCCAAATAAATCAGACAAATTATGTATGTTGCCTTTGCGTCTCTCTGGGAAAAAAGACCGTGTTTATATTCCAGCTTTTAACTGAATTATTTTTAAGTACAAATGCATGTGAGCGCTAAGCCTTTCAACCCAGATCGCCCATGAAGTCTTCTGTGACAGTTTGACAACAGGAGTAATTGAGCAACACATGCAGAAGGGAGGCATGGCAGATGCCATGATAAGCAAAGACAAAATATCAATGACTAAAATGATCTCAGCTGTTTAAAAAATATGCTGAAAAGAAACCAGAGTGCTTTTAGGTATTTTTTAGTAGGAATTTCTTCAGTACCCACCGCTGTAATATCTGTTTACGCCATTCAATATTTTTTCCCTTGCTCTCTCTGCTTTGTCCTGGCCCTATCTTAGGGCTGCAGAGCCCCTACAAACATCAGGAGCACGCTATTATCTGCAGTTTCCTGGGTGCAGCGTAACATGTGATCCAACAACATCCTTCCTCTCCACTTCCCATCTCCCTAGATAACAGTGCTCTGCAGAATTCACTTCAGTTACTATTAAGTGCTTCCAAAACCCCTGATTTTTCCTTTGCTGGGAGCTGGAGACTGGTGGTATGTGTAACGTAGTGTGATTCCCTTCCATTTTATGAATKATCTGTTGGCTTTGCTGTGCACTGTTCTTGCATGGTAGAAAAAAAAAGGAACTCGCCCAAATATAAGATAAGAGAGTAACTGAGCATGGCTGTTTGGAAATGGCTTGATTTTTATCGGGGAAATAAGCATTCTCAGAAACCTTAGTTAAGCAGCAGCATGTGTCAGTCCCTTTAAGGCTTTTCCTTAGGAATGGATATTATATGTATATGAAATAGATTTGAGGAAAAATAGTTGCTATTTAGTTCCAGATAGAAAATTTCAGAGCACTTAAATAGATTATGTCCCCAAATCCACTGTAARGTAGATAAGCAACATGAATCTCACCATCTTTTCACTCTTCATCTGCTGTGTGCTCACTGACTCAGGGAGGCATAAGCTACATTTATACTAGCAAATTAATACCCAGGACCACTCTCTGGACTGAAGCCAACCATATCCCTATTCTTAAACTCCCCTGCCCTCCAGAACAGGATGGCTGCTCTCAAACTGCCTGTGGGGAGTGGTACTTGGCCTACACCAACTGCGCTCAGAGATAGTTTGGGAGGCAAAACTGTGCTGGGCATGGCTCAAATGATTTAACAAAGTCAAGCTCAAGTCCCAGCAATCAATCGCAGTTGAGCGTTCCCTGCCAGCGTTTAACTTAACCATATAGATACTGCCAGAGAGAGCTTGTGCCATGACATGGAACACAGATCCTGATCCCAGTTCTTCTTTCCATGGTCTGAGACTTCAGGTCCAATGTACATTTTAGGACATCTTTGCTGCACACTGCAGATCTTGGTGTCTACTCAGAGCTGGGGAAGTGGGTCTTGGCAGTGAGCCAAACCATGGTGCCATGTAACCTAAGAAGATATCTGTATGTGGCTTTAGCTATAAGTTAGATTATTCTTGTACTTAAGCAGCTAAGTTCACCGTCACTAATGTATAAAGAGAGCATTGTGTTGGCACATTTGCAGGAAGAGTCTACGTGTGACTGTGAGTCACATTTCACTTATACTTGCATTTCTATATAGCCCTTTCACAGTGCTACTGCTCTAGGCAGAACTTCCTATGATTAGTCATCCAATTCAACCTAATTATCATGGCAAGAGAAGTTTTCTGAGTGTTTTCAGAGAAAGCAATGACTTTTCATGGGCTGTTCGCTGTTATGACATTTCAGGAGAGACAATAAAACATACAGAAAAGAGGAAGAAGGGACAGACTGTAAGGAAACAAAACTAGGGAAATATTTTGATTGCAGAGGAAGTTGGCGTAGTCAAAGGGTCCTCATCTGTGTACTATACTGTTTATTTTCCAGTTAATTTTGGATATTGGATATTGGGTATTGCATAGCAAAACAATTGTGAAGAAGGCTTCCTAGTAGGCGGGACTGTTTTGTATGGCCCATTAAGCTGTTGCAGAATAACCATAAAGAGTGCATTAAATCAGTACCTTCAGCAAAGCTCTGAAAGGCAGAGTTGCATCCTCACATGTACATATTTCACACACTTATACCCCGCCCTTCTGTGCTAAAGGCATTTGTGCATGCAATTTCCTTGTACTGAAGGAAGAGTATATATTTAGCATGCACTGAGCCRAGGGAAGGGCAGCAAGATTGCAAGTCGACACAGGGGAACCTCAGTAAGCAAGGGAGAATTTGAACCTGGAGCATTTCAAGTCAGAATTATGGGGGGGAGGGGGAAAGACAACTTTGGACACTCTTTATGCGGTTTTACGAGGTGAGAGAATGAGCAAGGTATCTGATACACAATCACACATACAGATTTCTCTATCACCATGCAATAATTCGTTGGAAAACCACAGATTATTTTTTTTTCTTGTTGGTACCCTCGTAGGGTTTATGAGTAATAAGAAATGACCAAGAATAATGCTGTTACTGAACTAGCATGCGCATACCAATGCAACAGAAAAAATCCTACCTAAGCAAAGAAAATTTTTATATTAGATTTTCATTAAAGTCAGTTTTTCTACATCCTTCTAGTGGGCTATACAGTATATTGCTTGAACAAAGAAAGGAACTGATTCGAACCCCCCCCCAAGGTCAGTAATGCTAGATATCAGTTTCTCCTCACACCATTTCTGAGTTAGCTCCATCTCTGTCCAATCACATATTGCCATGAATTTTTTTATACCAGTTATGGGGATAAATTATACATTTGGGAAGGACCTTCCCTGTTATTGATGTGGCAAAACCCTTTCTCAGAAATCGACTGTGTGATCACAAATTGCACACAGATCTTGGAGGTCTTTATTTGTAGGTAGTCTGGAGCTTAGATGACACTTTGCAACACCATCTTCTTGAGGCTTGGGAAAATCCCACTCACTCAGTCTCAGCAACTGCATTTGTAAAGAAACGTTGGTTGTATTCACCTAGTAGCTGCAACAGTGTGGTGACAACTGGTTATTCAATGTTTGTAAAAGGATCTGATAATGAAATATGCTCCAGGCTGCTTGTGTCCTGTGCATAAAGCATTAAATTCTTTTAATACAGAATTAAAAGGCTGCCTATCTCCAGGGACTGTTCCCCCTAGATGTAACGCACACCTGTAAAATGAATGCCCAGAAAGCACAATTAGACTCCCTGGTTTTTATAACTGTCTYGAAAGCACGTGGTCCTCCCACCAGTGAGAAAAAGCAAAGGCTCTCAGTAGGCAGAAATAGGTAGGGGTGTCGTATGTTTATTTCCTACTCCTTGGCATCTCCTACTATTTGTGGTTTAGCTCCAGAAATACTCAGAGGCTGTGGCTGGGGTCTTCTGAACTCACCAGCCTTTGGTGTTCTCAGTTCAGAGGCTGTACCCTTGAGGAGGCCGGCACTGACACACTTGGCRTTTCAGGCGTTGCTTCAAGTTGCCCCCTGTCAAACCAAACTTCGCTCACRTGTGGAAAATATGTTCAAACCAGTTAGCTCCTCCCAAAAACATTCAGAGCCACATGTTATTGGAAAAAAACCCCCAACACCCAACATATATTAATATTTTTATATATATCTTAGTATTTATATATCTTAATATTTATATATTTATATGTATATGTAATTATTAACAATCCTCTTGAGAACTGAACAGAAGGAAAGCCTAACTTTTATAATGAAGTGAGTAACATACGTTCATATGACAGTTTATTTTTACTATGTGAGTCTGAGAGAGCAGGGGAAAAAAAGGCAAAAACCCCAAGGGGCCTAAACTGCTCCTAGGTTTTGAACTCAGGCCAACATATAATATTTAAGGCTGGTGCTTTTCAAGAGCTTCCAAAGTGCATACAAGATGGAAAATGAAATATGCAGTCAAATCTTGACAGGTTTTTTCAACAAATGCAGTTACTAGCTGCAGTGACGAAACTGTGGTCCAGAGCAAGGAGGATTTTGCTGGAATTCTGCAAGGGAATGAATCTGAAGCAGCTGGAGGAGAGAAATCATCTGTCCTAGTGGGTTATTTTCTGGATGTCTGCTGTACCTTYCCTATAAACTTGTGTTGTATTTTTCTACATTCATTCCCACTTCCCAAAACAGTATGAGCAGCTCCTTTTTGTGTCCCCATCACCTCCACATCCATGTATCACTCACAGCCAATATCCCTCAAGCCAATTCTTCACTACCTCCAGCTCCTTCACAYGTCTTCCACCTTTACTTACCCCAGCAGCTGAGCAGAAAGAAGTGTTTTGTGGCTTTTTCAGAAGCCATGCAGAAATTGCTGTTTAGGCAGCCATCTACATTAGTGCTAATTGGCCAACTGTTTCTCCTAAATCCCTTCAGAGCAAACAAGCCAAATGGCGATGACTGCCTTTTCATCACTAGCAGCATAAATGTGGCCACTTCTCTATCTCCTTAACAGATTTACACTAAATGTGTGCAGCTTTGAGATCTCTTTCACTACATTTGTTTGAAAATGATTAATGTTCAAAAGGTATTGCAGGTAGCAGGACTGATGACAAGGAAAACTGATGGACAGGCAGATAGACAGCAGTTCACATAAGTCTTGTTTCCTTAGGAACCAGACCGAAAGCAAATTAGAAATGTTAAAAAAAAACCCAACTTCTCACTTGTGCTTTGTGGTTAACAGATCTGGTTTTTACGCTGTTGTTGCTATGGGTTCATTGTTATTGTGTACTTCATAATATAATAGTACCAAAGAGGGTTCGTGCCAAGAGATAAGACGTAGGTCTGTTGTCACATCAACTTCCATGCAGTCCAAGGGATATGATGCTGTRCCCTAATTAATACTGACTTCAAACACCTCAATCTCAAATTAACATGCTCCACCGACTTGTGGTTAAGAGAAAGACAAGGAATGTGTGCTGGTCAGCCCTGGCCTGTGAGAACCACCAGCAGGATCCAGTCCTGCTAAATCCAGACATCTTTTTACTTGGCATCATCTTACCGCAGCCCGTTCTTCCTCCCTGCTCCCAAAAAGGAGCAAAAAGGAGGCCAATTTCTCCTCTTCTTCRCACAGTCCAGACTCATAAGTAAAACACGCCCCACGTAGAATTGTCCTTGCTTTGCCTTCTGTCTTCAAAAACCRTGTATGCTTGGTTTCCACCCTCCCTCTCTCTGGCCAGACGTTGTACTTATCTAACGTCCCTCTGGGTGTGCTTGGTGCTCACCRAGCCCTGGGTGGAGCACAGCAGCAGAGACCTGCCTTCTCACCGKCAAGCCCTCAAAGTGGCCTGAAATGCTCACTCAGCCTTGGGGTAGCTCTGCTGGAATGTCAAAGACGTTGTAGCAATGCTCATTTCTACTGCATCAGGAGGACAAGCAAGCTGTGCCTTCATGGCAATGTTGGTCTTTTCAGAAAGGGGAGAAAAACTAACTTCTCCGAAAGGAAATTCTTTCAGATCCTTCTCTCTGAGGAGGGATATGTTTGCTGTCTGGGAATATGTGAGAAGCAAAACACCAGAAGATAAATTTAATCTAGAATACAATACCTAGCCAAGAAGAAATAAATATGAACTGATGATAATGAATGCCTGTATCCTGGTTATTCAAAGGTTTCTTATTTTACAGAGGAATGAGGGAATGAATGATTAGAACAGCAAAGGAGACAAAAAGCTAGTAAATTAAGCTCAGTGAACATAAGGGGAAGATAAAAGGCAGTTGCCTACCAAAGGCCTGTGTCTGACAACCTAGCAGTACCTTCCCTCCTCAGCTCTTGGGGACTGCTCTCATACTGACTCCTCCTCTGGACTCAGACACTGAAGGTGCAATTAGCTGGCAAGTGTGGGTTGAGTCACTCCGTGTAAAACTACCCCCTTCGTGCGGAGACTGATGTGCAAAAAAGGATCACAATGTCACCTAACGCAAGTGGTCAGTGCCATGAAGTGTCATCTCTGCCATGTTCACAGGGCCTTCATTTGTGGTCCTCAGTGTGATCCACGGCTGCTGCTCAGGATGTGCCCTAATTACAGCATTGGCTGCGGCTTCCAGCTTGCCCCTAGTCTCCTACCAAACACTCCTCTTTGAAGCCATTGTGAGCTCTCGTCTCCCGCCAGCTCTTTCCTCTAGCAATTCCTTGTGCGGGCAAGGACTCCATCAAACTTTCCACCAGAATTATCCACATGCCCCCCTCTTCCTGTGAAAATCAAAAAGGAAATAGGTACTCAGATTTCATGGTGATAAAGCCCCTAAGAAGGAAGGGAAACAACTAAACCAGCCAGTCTGTCTTTTGCCAGCCCTCAAAAGGCCTAAAATGACATCTACAGCGTGAACCTAAAATGGAGGACCAGGAAAATTGGGTCTCTGCCTTAATTCTGGATTGCCCGGTGTAAATCAGTAAAAGTCAGATTTGTGGGTCACACACAACTAGACCCTTGTTGTTGTGCTCCATGATTATCTGCTTGTCCTGCAAAGCAACAGCACAGACTAGCACAACCCTTTTAAAGGCTCTGTTCCTCATCAGGATTTAATTATGAAAAATCTGCCTGCTGCAGAAACTTGTGGTCTGGGATTCAGTGGTACAGGCTTATTATGTAAAAGGATACCAGCCTGTCTCTCAGACACGTAATGCTGACCCTTTTCTCGATGCAAGCACTCTTCTGGAGCAGCTGCTGGCAAACAGAAGAAATAAGTCACTGMTCGGCAGATCCATGAGTCCAAATGCTACAGTACATAGGAAGGAGCAATAGCATAATTTTCCTGTTCCAGAAAGAAGTTCAGTCATGTATACTAGGTTAAGCTAGGACGTGCGGCATATCTAGAAGTCCTTTGATATATGCAGTCTTGTATCTCTCAACCCATGTCYGTATCTGGCCAGGGTGGTTTTATTTTGGACTTTTCTAAGTAACCATTAGCTTTCGAGATGCACACAGCCTTCTACTTTGCATGTACAAGTGGTCAGAGTTTGCACGGTACTTTTCCTACTTCTTTGCATTTCATGCGCTAATAAGGTTCAGAGACAGTTAGTGCTTGGATAAGAGGCCTCCAAAGAAACTCTGTGTCTGCACCAAAGGTTATGTTGGCAGTTTAGGGCTGGACTCTGGATGACATCTTGGTTCAGGACAACACGTAGGCACATGCTTCGGTCTATTAAAACCTGGAACCTAATTAGAACACACCCTTTTTTTTGAACCAGCAGTGAATCAATGTAAAAACCAAGTCACAACTGACTGGCTCTTCCATGACTGTGAATGCTGGGACAGACAGGAAGGGGGGGATGAAAACCATGGAAATGAGTGATATTATACATTTTTACAGTGCCTCAAAGTTCATGCCAAAAATCTGGGCCACAAAGTATTGATTGTATGAAGAAGTGAGACCTTGTTCTAGTCAGTTTACAAAGCCATGTCTATATGAAGAAATATATTTTTAAGAAAGCATTGATTATGCATTTTAAACTAATATGTTAAACATGCTTTGGCACCTATTGAGGACTCAAAGGAAAACTACTCTGCAACATTAATCATATGACCTTACTTAAATGCTTTCTTTACAGATAACAAATACAGCTCTGAAATTGCAAGGAAGAAAGTACAAATGCAAAAGTTCCTTTAAACAGCATGCTTGTTTTATAAAGTTAACGTATAAAAAAATATCATCTTACTGTATAATAAATCTGCCCCCTCATTCTATTTGGAGTCATGTCTGCTGCTACCAAGGGAAAAAGGGGAGATTAGCCTTTTGTTTTTCCTAGCAGTAAGAGGCAAATGAATTCACAGGAGAACTGGATTTATATACTGTCCACTTTAACAACAGGAATCAATAGAAGGAGAAGAAGAAAAGACCAGAATGAGCACAGAAACTAAATGCTGACACCTAAATGAAGTGATGGAGAGCACAGTCCCTTTTAGGAGCTGTCTTGCAGGTTGGCATGTGCTAATACAATAAGGCAAGTGGAGAGTCTGTAAACACCCTGCTGTGGAAGATAAGATATGTTGTGACTGCRGTATCTTTCGTACCAGTGATGGTATCAGTGCCAGCAGAAGCGTTGGTCTCGTTTTGGTTAGGAGAGAGGGGTTGTGTCAGCAGTCCTGGCGGTTCTGCCACTTCTGACTTGAAAAATGATAATGTGGAAATGTGATAAAAGCTTGAGAAAGACTTTGATATGGAGTCCCACCAGTCATCTTCCCATCAATGTTTTGAGAATGTAAATATGTGCTAAAACCCAAAGTTTTGGTATCTCGAAGTGAAATTGGTATCTCGAAGTGAAATTAGCATCTCAAAGGAGCCGAGGGGCCCGGCTTTGCCTCGAACACAGAGAGCTTTTAAGTAGAGTTTTTGGAAACTGTGATATTAGGCATGACTTTGTGTTTTCCAGAGGCTGCCATTTCTTTATCTTCCCCCTCCGTTGGTGCCTAACAGGGCAAACAGCCTTCACCAGAGGATGCACTCACATAGGGTCATTTCTGAAAATGAAAATGTACTTCTTTGGGCTTAAGATGAATCTTATTCAATTCACTATAAAACTGCATTGGCTTTACAGGCTTCAGACAAGGGCTTCTGGGGGTGATTTGACGTGCCATAAAAATGCTAGCATCTCAGATTGGCCTTGGAGCGCCAGTCTGTTGAAGACTTTGGCCAGGGCGTTTTCTGTGCAGGCAATGGGGGTTTGAGGAGAGGAGGACCTGACAGGCTTGGCGAGCCTCTCCTGCTCGAGGGAGGGCACGCCGGCTCGGGGGCGTCATGCAGGGGCGTCCCTGAGAGGCTCCACGCACGCTTCGCTGTGCATTGCTCCCTGACTGTCCTGGCTGGTGTAATGGCTAAAGGACAGAGAAAACATTTTTGTTCTTGTATTGTTTGCATGCGTTAACAGCCAGAGGCTCTGAAATAATTCAAGACTGGCGGTAAGCTAAGCCACGCACGCAGCAGGATGAGCACAGGGGAGGAGGGGTCATGCTTGCAGGAACCGCAAGAGATTTTAGATTAAGTTCAGCAGAAATTAGCCTGTGTATTGATTACTTGAAAGAGCACAATGTCATTGCTTTCATTTGCACTGTCAATGCACAGTGATATAGTCCTAGATATTGTCTTGCAGTGATACAGTCCCGGATACCTAGTCACATGGAAAATATTCACTGAGAATAATGCCACGGCCATGAGCCTTGTCTGAGGTCAGTCTTGCACGGGGTCATGAACAGGTGGGCTTTAGGGAGCTTGGATCTTTGCTGCCCATTTTCTCTTTGAGCCCATCAGCTTCCTCTTTCCGCTCTAGCTTTTTCTGCTGTTTTTAAAGTGATAAAGCTGCAGAACAGCTCCCTATTTTTATATCTTTTTTTTAAGACAGATACCTTTAGTTCTTTACATGTAACATCTTGAATTAAACTATACTTTAGCTGCTTAAACAATACATAACTTCTCTTTTAGTAATTAATAAAAACTGCTTGGTGAGTGGGACAATCTACTTTTTTTCTCTCAAACTGTCACAGCTCAACTGCTTATAGTTTAGATCATCTGCAGATGTTACTCGCCAGGCCTCTCAGCCCTGCAGTTAGGTCAGCTCCATCCCTTTCCACACCTGCATGGGAACAGGTGGGGCCTCTGGGGTTTGGACGTGCTTTGAATGGCTTCACCTTCCTGCTGAAAGCTTCTGGCTGGTAAAGCCCAGTCCCGCTGATGTCAATGAGACCAGCGCAGGTTTCAGTATAGGTCTTCCAGATGTTGAGCGTGGCTCTAGTGGAACTGTTATCAAAGTTTTATGTCTTCAGCTGTTTTTCTCTGTATATACTTATGCTTGTATCAAATATTTAATTTTATCTTTCTGGATTTTTTCATAATTTATTTTTGAAATAGCATTTTTCCTTAAAAGTTTCRATGGATAACCTCAAAATATTGAAATATGTGTATATTTGTATCTATATAGTATACAGAGAGTGATAAATAAATAGGTTTTTCATAATTTGTTTTTGATGSGGAAAAATACAAAAAGGAGGAAGATTTTACATCAATAAATTGGAAATTACAAAGGAATTAATACCACATCCCATCCACACACATCTGTGTTTTGAAGAAGCTAGTTTTCTTAGGAATTTTTACAGTGCTCTGCAAGCTTTGGACATCTCTTATCTTAACATTTAAAAAATATTTTTAGTCTGAGTATATGTTTGGAGCAAATAATTCTGAAATTACAATTCTGTGGGGTTGGTAAAGTTASTTATCCTTTGTAGTAGCTTTACTAGCGTGGCTAATTTTGTTTATGTGCCAGCATCATCAATAATTCTAATACTTTTTAAAGTACCTTTGTTAATACAGATGCATAAAGGCCAGTAGAGGGGGCACAGAAGCCAAAAYGTTGATTTGGTTATGTATGGGGGAGATAGGCATTTTTCCCTAAGTGTGTTTGTGTGTATGTGTGCATGTGTGTGCATGCAAAGAGTAGAAGAGAAACACCTTCATATTCTTTAATTTACCTTTACTAATTTACCCTTACTAATTTACCCTCAGTGAAAACGTGTTCTGTCTTAATTACAGACAAATAGTCTTGGAGATTGCGTTTCATTAAATATGTTGAAAGAAAGTGTATTTGCAGAGGGTATATAGCATTGGCCATCTGATGATTTGCATCATGTATACAATTTTCCAATAACAGAGCTAGAAATTGTCTGCATGCTTCCATACTGTATTGGCAAGAAGAGTAGGTGGGATAGAAGGGATCCCAAATATTTAAGGAGTCCTAGGCTTCTGACTGGCAGAATACCATGCATTTATGAGTTGAAATTTAGGGAATGGCCAGCTCCAGAGTCTGCACCCCTTGTGCTGGGGATGTGGGGGTCCCAGAAGCCCCCACGGGAACAGGCAGAGGTAGACCAAATGATGACCAGCCGCCGTGGCTGGATGGGACAAGAACGGCTGCTGGGGAGCAGAGAACAAAATTAAAGCAGATGCCCAGAAGCCAGACATGCAGGGAGGTCAGGAGGGGACAGATAAAAGGATTTCACTGCTTAAAAGGGAGAGAGAGATGTTTGGAGGACAAGCAAGAACACCAACCACYGAGAGAAAATCCATGCAAGCACTGACTCAGTCAGACATGCTGCTCCACAGCAAACCAAAGGGGAGGAGGATTAAAGTGGTTAAGATCAATGAAACATCTTACACAACGGTTCCTTGAGAAGGAAAACCAAGGAATACAGGGGGCAAAGGGGGAACTGAATATTCTTACAAAAATAGCACTTTATTGTGTACCTTGGGAACCCGGTGTGCACGAGGAACAGCCACAGATGGTGTTCGCTAAAGCCTACTAAGCCAGGACACCGCCGGGCAAAGGCCCATCGGAAGTCCTTTGGTAATCTCACATGAGAATTAAGCTCTGAACTGCAAACTCTGGGCCACATAAGGAACCAAACTGCCTTAGAAGACCAGAGTTTTCTATCCATATTTTGATTTTGGCCCATCTCTATCTTCCATTTACTTCAATAGATGTTTTGCTTGAGTGAGTCATGAGGTAAGGACTGGGCCTAAGATTGCAATATGTGAGTCTGCAAGGGACATATACTGTTTTGTGATGTTTTCAAGAATTTTAATGGTGGTCTTAAGAGTAAATTTACAGTATGTAGTATTTGATGGTGATACTAGCGTTAAATATTCACGACAGCAGATGAAAGTTTCTGGTATGACTCTTTCTTGTGTCTTTTTTGATAGGCAGCTGGTTCAGCACTTTGCAAATGTAAAGATTTTCCTCCCTGGAGTACACTACAAACTGGATTTACTACTAATATGAGTTTACTATAAACATAATCTTTTACAGCGGAACAAAGCTGTAGGACTCAGTGGGGCATTAATGCCTCCATCACCACATTTGCAGTGCTACCAATGCCACAGATATTAGTATTTTTTTATGATATAATTTGTTTTTATGACAGTTTGTTTTTAAATCCCTGGTTCCAGAGGTCATTTGAATATGAGACAATTTCAAGCTTCCATTTCTTTTTAAAAGTAAGTAGTTAGCTCTCCGGCCTGTGAAAAATAAATTGGAAGCACAACCCTGGTGTGATCCTGAAAGTTCAAGAGCTAGCTGTTGAATTAAAAATATTTTTTTCAGGGTTTCCATGTGACTTTTTGTATGACTTTTTCATATGTCATATTAGCAGTACTGCCACTGATTGTTTCCAACAGCTCTCCATGGGTCTGTTCTGCTCCATCTCCTGCTCCGTGCATAAAGCCAATACCATGGACACCAGCTGAAAGCCTGTCCCTAGAGTCTTTGTTGAGGGGTGTTGCCCGTAAGCAAAGCGATACTCTAATTACAGGTATATAAAGGAGAAAAACTGTCCCCAGGGAGGAAAAGGTGATATGGAACAGGATGAACACCCCAATCCCAAATTAAATGTTCTAATTATGTAACAGAGACCCCTGTCCACAGAGACGTTGGTTAAACCAGAGCATGGTACAGATGGCTCCTCTGCATAACCTTCAGCAGACTCTTTCTATCCTGTGTTGGAAAGTCTAATCCTTTTTTTCTGAATGATTACCTTAAACACAATGAAAGAACATGATTTTTGACTGATACTTGCCTGATACTTCTTTTATTTCTTTTCACATCATGAAAAATGCTTATGCTCTAATAGTTTTGCAATGTTCCTCTGCTTCTTTCCATCAGTAATGATGACCAGGTATATTCCTAGTTCTCTAGAGAGTACATCTTACTTAACGCTCTCTGCAAGATCAGCAGGAGAAACCATACCAGTGGGAGATGCCACTCATTTTAGTCTTAAAACTATGATTTAGTGCTTTTTATTTAAAGCGTTCATAGTCGCTGTACAGATTTCTTCACTGAAATGTCATAATCACAATTGGCTAAGCTACTTTGTAGGGCAGGAGTGCTGTCAGTATCCCTCACTGACAATACACTTAGGCGTCCTACCACGCACAGGTAGTTTTTTCTGACAGAAAGCACTTGTTGGCCAGAAGAGTCTCTTCTCTCCTGACAGACTGTGATTCTGATGACTCCATCTCTCACTAGATGACAGAAATGCAGTTGCAGGCGTGAAGCCAGCAGAAAACTCCAACTAACAGTGTATTGTCTGAGAAGCTGAGCTTACCATGGACGTATGTCTTCTGCTTCTCACTCCAGCATCCCATAGAGATTCACTTCCACTCAGTTTTGCTACTCTGACTCAATGGACCTCTCTGCAGATAGGGTATAGCCTGCCTGGGGAGGAGACAAAACTTTAAGGGCCGGCTGTGGCATGAACTAGCTGAGAAACAAAGGACCACCACAGTGTTCACCATACTGCTCTCCAGTGCAAAGAACATTTTTTGATCTAGTCTTTTGATGAGAAATGCATTGTTCCTTTACACTCTTGTATTTCTCCTGTTGCATATGCTGGGTGAGCAATCTGGCACAGGGTTGTTGTAGGATTTGAACTCACAGATGCACAGTACAGCAGATAAATGCAACTTTTAGGAAGTATATTTTAAACCAAAGATCAGTAAACAAAACCAAATCAAAACAAACAAAAATTGTCAGGGAAAAAAAATAAAGCAACTGACTATCCCAAAATAAAGCCCTTCTCCCCAGGCTCATGTCTCCCCTGAGGGGAGAATGACAGGGCTACCAACGTAACAAAAGTTAATTATGTAATAGAACATGCAAGTGAACTGTGCTTGCACAGTGCAGTAGGAGTAATAAATGCATCAGAAGAACTGAACACGGCAGATAATTGCAGACGGCGTGCCTGCTCCTCTGTGCTCTTACGACTCGCTGCACAGGGGCAGCCGCCTGTCCCAGCTCTCCTGAACAGCTGCAAGAATTGCATCTGTGCTGCTGGAGCCGCTCCCTTTGCGGTTGGCTCGGCTGTGGAGCCCCTCTTGGAAGAGCTCTCCCAGGGGGCTTCCCTTCCGTTAGAAACCTGAGTGGGGAAAAACCCAAGAGGTGTGAGGTTCCTCTTGGGTTTAATTTCTCCTGCTGCTGTATTAACCGGGTAGGTAACCTGCAGTAAGTTTGTAAATAAACGAAGACCGAAACACAGGAGGCCTTGCTCAGGCAAACAGAGCAAATGGGGCGGCAACGCCTGGATCCTGCACCCTTTGCCTGCCCTTGCAGGGACCCGGCGGGTACAGGTGAGCGCCCCCAGCCCTTCCCAAGGGCACTACCAGGGCGGGCATATCTGCCAGCCCGGCAGCCTCGCTACTTGGCCGGGCCGTGCCTGCAGCCTCCGCCGCTCGGCCCCGACGTGCGGACGCTCCGCGGTGCCCGCCCGGCTCGGCCCGGCCCGGCCACAGCCCGGCCACAGCCCGGAGGAGCCGCGGGGCGGGGTCAGGCCGCGCTCCGGGCCGCCGCCGCCGCCCCCGACGGGAGGGAGGGACGGAGGGGGCGGGCGGGGGAAGCGCTGCCGCCGGTGCGAGGAGCGAAGTAGAGGCAGAAACTTCTCCGCCGGGAGCCGGGCGCGCCGCGGAGGGCGCGGGACAAAGTCCTCGGGGCTGCGGCGCTCCGCACCCGCAGGCAGGTAAGGCGGGGGGCGGCCGGTTGCCAGCCCCTGGCAGGAGCTACTGTCTGTCTGTGCGTGGTGAAACCTGTCCTCCGCTCTGTTCATCTCTGCGGGCGGCTCCGCGGCCGCGGGACGGGGTCTGGCCGCCACCCGGCTCCGCGGGCTCCCGGCGCCCCGTCCGGCCGGCCCCACCACCGGCGCCCCCGGGGCTGAGCCGCGTCCTGCCCGGCTCCGTGGGGCGCGGCCGCTCCGGCCTCTGGCGCCGCCGAACAAAGAGCCGCGGCCGCGCAGGGGTCCGCACCCCGCGCGGCGCTCGGCGGGGGAACCTGCCCCGGGCCGCCGAGGGAGGCGCAGCGGGGGCGGCCCGGCAGCGAGCGGCGCCGCGGCGGGGCTGCCGGCCGCCGGGCTCCCCCCGGCTCCGGGCGCTCTCCCCGCCGCAGCTGCTGCGGCCGGTGCCCATCGGCGACACGCGGGGCACCTGGGCTCCTGCAGAGCCCCTGCAGCGCGTCTGGCAGCTGCCACATGCGTGTGCCTGTGCCCGGCTCTTCAATGAGTAATTCCTGGGAAACCTTACTCCGTCAGAGGTAGTGGTTGCAAGGTAGGGCTCAGCGATCTGAGAAAACACAGATGAAAATTTTAGCAAAATGAGAAGGTTTGCTGTTGCAGATCTTGGTTTAAAGATGACTGGAAGGTGAGCTTTCAAAGGAAGAGGTAAAAAGGGAAATAATGTAGTTAAAATGGCAATTTTAAAAGGTCAGGCTTGTGGAAATAGTTTTAAGTCTGGTGAAGATGGCTTGCTGAAGATAATTTTTGTACTGAGTTTTAGTAGTGTGGAGTAAATTTTGCCTTTTTATATGTCCGCAGGGCTCTCGTCATTTCCCAAGAGAGCTGCGCATATGAATCCAAGGGTACTGTGCTGGGTTCCCTACACATCCAGAGCTCCCACTGAAATTAATTTAATGTTTTGTTTTAAGTTATCAGTGGGATTAATGGTCATTTTCTTTAATCAGCTTTCAGTAAAGCTATACGAGAAAATCCCACTGGAACCATTGGGATCTTTGTGCAAAGAATGTGAAAGGAAACCAGTACTTTGTATGACCTCTTTTTTATCTAACTTAACTTAAAGTAATGTCCTTTTATGTTTTTGGCATGAGTGCAACTTAGAATCCTACAAACATTTCTCTATGTATTTGGGTTTACTTCTGTGATTTGTCCCCATGGGAGGCATTGGCTGGTCCCAGAGAGGCTTGCTCTCTCTAGTTGGGGAAGATACAGACATCTTGCTCTGGATGCTTTTGCACTAGGATGAGCTGCCGTGGTCCCATCACACCCTCTCCCTTGCACCAGTTCATCTGACCCCGTAGAAAGCCAGCTCTGGGAGCCAATGTAGCAAAAACCTGACCTGGCTGGAGGATTTTTTGCAGGAGTTTTTTGCTGCTTTGGCTTCCCAGAGGAGGGTCTGGGAGAGCTGCTGAGCCCCAGTGCCGTGGGGAGAGGGCAGGGACATGCAGGGAGGAAGGGGAGGACCACCCTTATCGCTCCACTGTCAGCGATGGTCAGATGAGTGTAGTAGGCCTGAAACCACAGTGTCACGGTATGGTTGTACCCTGGGTGGTTTAAACTGGCATAACCTGGTGTCACCCTGGCAGCCCCTGCCTACCTTTGCCTCTTTTCCCCATTCGTACCAGCACGAACGCTTACGCTGCCCTGCGGTGAACTGGATCTGTTTGCACCAAGCAAAAAACAGATTTAATTTTAACCTGGATCAGTTCCATGATATAGTTCACTCTGGGGTAAGAGAAGAGGAAAGAGGGTGTGGGGAGGGTGGGGCTGCTTTTTTAAGCTGGCAAAACTTGGTATCGCTGCCAAAACTGCTTGTGGAGCTGCAGTGTGACTGTAGGTGCTCCCAGCTGCCTCTCCCCCTCCCTGCCTCCCCTGGGAGCCTGTCCAGTGATTCTCCATGTAGCCTRGGGAGCCTTCCCTCCTTGGGTAAAAATGAGCCTTTGCAAATTAATCCATTAAGCGTAATGGAGTAGTTTGTAACAGAAAAATTAAGCRAGTGCCCAAGTGTTTGCATAATTGTTGCTTTGGACAACAGTAAACACTGTAGACAGCACAGCACAACGTGCAGGGTTTTACAAAAACTCTGTGAGTTTGTAAGCTCTTACAGGTGTTTGCTGTTCTTTGCAGTGTGTCTGTCTAGCGCTTAATGCACAGGGAGAGCCAGAAGCTTTACAGGCTGTCATGACACTTGTAGTAGTAAGTAATTATCATGTGGGCTGGTGACAGCAATAGGTGCTGATCCACCGGGTGAAATAAGCTCTGTGTGTTTCTCAATCCCGGAGCTGGTTGAAAAGTAGAAACTGGTTCCCAGCATAAGGTAGCAAAGTCCTTGCTCCAGCCGAAGATGGGGAATCCGGCCTTTCCCCTCCTGGTTTACACCATCCCAGCACATCACTTGTGCTGGCTCTAGTGGGTGTGAGTCAGATCAGGTCACTGATGAGGCTGAAAATTAGTTCTCACAAGTGAAAAGGCCCATTAGTATACTGACTGAACTGTTCCTGTTTCAACACTTGTAATAGCGTGGCCTCAAGACAGGAGGTGGAAATCCATGGCCAGAGATGGAGGGTGCTGGGAGACCACCCCTTCTAGTGGCAGTGCAGTTTTAGATKATGTTGATAGTGCAGTTGCTCCTTCCATTCCCCATATTGCAGTCCTTTGAAAAGCTGGCAAAAGGTATTAATTTAGGGCTCAGGTCCTGGGGAGYACTCACTGTCTCATGTTAGATCCCTACTGTAAGTATTCTGACTATCTGGAAGGAATAACTGTTGCTGCAAGTGCTAATGATAATTAGTTATTACTTTTTGCCTACGAAAGGGAGGTAGGCCATACGTTTGMATGCAGAGCTTGACGGTATTGCTTTATGGTGTTTGGRCACTCTTCCCCTTGTGTCATGGTGCAGCTCTTCATGGGGCTGACGGGGAGTTGGTTGAGGACTGTTGTTTGTTTAACAGCACATGTGCTTCCAAAACCTGCATTTGTGGGCCAGATCTGAGCTCTTCCATGCTCGGCTGATGGCRTTACCACCAAGCACTGCTGACGACCTCGCTGAATCACCTTCAGTGAGACGCCTGCAGAGGGTGATGTGGGTGCCCTACCCACCGACTGTGCGCTAGCGAGCTCCCTGCCATGTCTGCTCCCGTTTGCAGTGACCAATTAAACTCAGACCTTGCGTATGATAGCGCATAGGCACGTCAGTAAGGATTCTTCATGCTGCTGTGAACCACCCTTATAGATTGGTGGGGTTGCCGTACCGTTTAGAGCCAAAGGTGAGATTCTGACCATGCTAAAGTGAAGTGCATTGCTTCTGAAAATGGAATAATAATAATAATAATAWTATTAATAAAAATATAATGGAATAAAAAAGTTGCAACTGTTTCTGCATATACTGTCAAATTCTCTGTGGGATTTTTTTTCGCTCCTCTATGAACTGAATTGCAGCAACACAAAGTAATGTGCTGTAAAAGTTTGGACATGCTACCAATGAGATTATATAATACAATAGCTAAGGAATTTATTATGAAGCCTGTTCTTGATTCAAAGACGAAAGATTTTCCCTGGTGGATTGTGGATAGTTTATAGCTTCCTCCCCCTTCCTCTCCCCTCCCAAAAGCGTATGTATTGTATTGTGTAACTGCAGAAGTATATGCTTACTCCTCTTCAGCAAATGGTTTGTGAGACCTTTAATAGCAGTTGTAAAGCTTGTAGTTTGTTGCTTGGCATAGCATAGCTGAAAATAGGTTTTACTGTCGGTGGCAATTAAAATATGAGCACTTTTCTGGGCTTTGTTTCTATTTCTTGTGGGCGATGATTAAATGTTGGAGCGTCTGGATTTAGAAGGGCTCCTGTCTATAGACATTGAGATAATGATTTCCTAGGTGATCTCATTGCCTCTTTTCTCTCTTTAGGATTGTCTATTTCTTTGTTTATTTTAAAATCAATTATTTGAAAAAGAGTAATAAAGCAAGGGTAATAAATAGATTGCGTGTGTTTTTGTTTTATCACATTTGCCACTGAATCAAATATGCTGTGATATGCRGTTTGCAAAGCAAATAGGTGATATTGAGAAGCCGTAAAAATTTTGAGGTCGTGGGGAAGATCACAGCAAAGGAAGCAAGTTTGCTTTGCTTAGATGTAATTCTTATCACTCATCTTTGATTTTTCATTCCTTTCATAGTTTGTCTAGTTYGGTTTTTCTTTCCTCTTTAGTATAGGGTTTCTTATTTCTAGGATAGATGTTCTTATATCCCAAACATCAGGGAAGTGTGTTTCTCTGCAAACAGAAGTGGTATAATTCCAAGGGATGAAGGGTGAGAATGAAACTCTCACCAGGTGCTTGCCTGCTGAGTAAACAGTGTCTTCTCTGTTGCTGCCGGGACTGGGTCAGCTTRTGCCTGGGCACAGCATCCTGCAATAACGGTCTGGCTCCTTTTTGCTCACCTGTGAGCTCCTTTTCCCTGTGTGATGCTGTGGCTGTGGCTGGGTCAGAGAGCCGTGGGGTTACGCAGTCACCCACTGCTCACGTGTCTGTAGTCTGTCGAACTCGGCGGTGGCGAAGGAGCCCTGCTGTGACGTGCCAGCGTGCCGATGATCTTAGGAGAGCCTTGATTTTTGAAGGTACCAGAAGGCCTCTTGGCTGTCTTGTTGCCTGGTTGGGCTGCGTGGTTTGCTAACGTGACTTCGTACTTGCTGGCCTGCATCTTAATGGAGTTCTTCAACCACGTTAACTGATTGTGATAACTTTTGCCTGTCTAGACAGGGCCTTACTGTGTCTGATTAGATCCCAGCCTTGTGGTGTGCATCACTGCCTGTTTCTTATAAATGCGATGAAGGGGAAAAAAAAAAGTGCATGTTAATAGTGCTTAGTCTGTTTTTTTGCTTTGCAGTGTTAGTATAAAATGTTTATAGATGTTTACTTTTTGCCTGGAGGAAAATAGTTTTAGTCAAAAGTCTCTAGGATGCAATTTAGAAGTGAACTTCTTATCTCCAGTTAGGAAGGAGAAGACAAATGTTCTCTTTGAGGATATTAATTGGGGCTCCACTAAAGTCAGTTGCAGAAGTTTGTTGCTCACTCAAGTCAGCAACTTTTTCTCATAAAGAAATTAATTTCTCTGAACCATTAATAAAAATTAAAAGTAGGAAAACTGTTCTTGCTGGCTTATTTTTCTTCCTTACTGCTTTTTGGAAGCAAAATAAGTTGAGTTTAACTTTGTCACTCTCACTATTTAAGCACTGTAGAGGAAAGGTTGTATAAAATAGTTTTCTACTGTAATTAAAAAAAATGAATTTTTTAATTGGTATCGGGTTTTAGAGAAACCAATCTTTACAAAGTATAGGGTTCAAGGTAAATTTGGGGTGGCAATAGGGTCTGTCTTGTCTTTTTCTCTCATGCCTTCCCTGGGAAAAAGAGAGATTCAGATTTTAAAGTCTCTTRAAAAGAAGAGACTTTAAAAAAAAAGAAAAACCATCTTGGGAGAAGAAAAAACTTCTCATTATGATTCGAAAAGTAAATCAGAAGGTAGTACAAACGTGCATGCTTTTCAGTAGCTCTTATTAGTGTTTTGAACTCTGTGTCATGGTAACAACTGCTTCTGTTTTCCTTGTACTGTTAGGATGGATTTAGACTTAGAGAAGAAAGGAAACACGTCAAAGAAGGTAGCAGACCCTTCTGGTCTTTCKCAGGAATGGGAAGTAAGACTACATATTTTTGGAGCTGGGAGAAGCAGTCGCAGCTTGGCTGGTTTGCAGTGCCTGCCCAGAGGAAATTCCTACTTTATAGCAAGAGAGTGGCCAAGGACTAGACCATATTATTCTAATTAAATCATTTARATTGCATCATTGTCATTTGAAAGGCTGTGTGCATCTTCCCTGAGCATAAAAATGAGAGTTATAGGTGTGTTCTGCAGGGACACTGTGAAAAGTTTGGACACTTACATGCCAAAATGTCTTCTTCAGTTGATGCTGTAAAGTTTAAATTTGTTTTGATATTAGTCACTTGGAAATGCTCTTAAAAACTATGTCTCTTCAGAGGCAGGAGGCACGTTTATGTTCATTAACCATACGTGGAATTAGTTTCCTTTATGAAGGACCACAATATTAATAAAATAACTTTTAAAAGGAAACACTAAATGCAGCCCTATAAAAATAGGACATTTGCCTCTCATTCTAGTTCAAGAAACCAGTCTAGCCGTGCTCCTGCCGCAGAGCGTTCCTTTAGGCCAGTTGGTGCAAATTTTATCTTAACTGCCCATAGATGTGACCTGCCCATAGATACAGAGAGATCGTGCTTTAACGTGGTAGTGGTACCAATAATTAGTGTATAATCGTTGTGATTCCTAATAGAACTATATCACAATTTTAGTGTGTGATATTTGGCAGTGTTAACTCCCTATAATTAACTTGTGTGATCATTGTATATATGACAGCAGAAAGAAGAGAAACTTGAACCATTAAGATACCATTGTTTGGAATGCAAAGCTTGTTAAGTAATTATAAGCTTTCAAGCTTTACCAACTGACTGCAAGGCATCTTGTTTGAAAAAAGAAACTGTTAAAATAATTTACTTTTTTTCTGTGGTTTTAAACCAACAGGAATGTTTTGTTTGAACTAAAATATTTTGTATATATTCCCTTTTATCAGATCTCAAGGGGGAAAATATTTGCTTAAAGATGTTCAAGTTTTCAGATAAGTAACATTGCTTAGTTTCAGGCATTTCAGTCTAAGCTAATTAAGTTGAAATCATCAATGATTACATGCCTGTGTTGGGTTTCTAAAATCGTTCTCATTGTGGTACAAGGGGTCTTATTAATTTGATCCTCATGCTTCTTCCATTCAAGATGCATGCAGACTGATGTTCACCTCCATCCTGCTGCTCACCAAGAGGCATAATCTGATCCAGTTTCAAGGGATTCCCCTTCCATGAGCTTTTGTTCCTGTTACCAAGCAAATGTATCGGCTGACTCTATGGTCCCCTTTAGTTGACTATTGTATTCAGCTGGCTGGTGGGAGAATAAGGTATATGGGAGATGCCTACCCCTGCTTTTTATTCTCCATGTTATCTTCAGCTCAGCATCAGCTTTTGAGGAAAGTGCCAAAAAAGGGAAGGAAATTCCTCGCCTGCTGTATTCATGCAAGCAAGAGGGCATATTGTCGCTGGAAGTCCAGTGAGTTTTTCTAACACTTTGATTCTCAAAAATGACAGCAGTTAGTTATTTCTGTAGGAGAAATATATTTGCTCATTTAACTGCATCACACTTTTTGCATGCAAGCTTTGAAGTTCCCCTTGTGATAGTACTGGTGCTAAAGCCAGAAACCGATGGTGGAACAGGTACGGTGCTGTTCTTCTGAGATTCATTTTCACTGACAAAGTAAGTCAGTGTCACCTGACAACAGTGATTTCAGTGTAGCTATTTGTCCACATTAACTGTGGTCCTCATTTGGCATACTGTACCTACAAAATCCTTCATATATGGAAAAATGTTAAATGGTGCTAAGTGCTATTATGCTCTTTCATTATCACAAAGCACAAATAGCACCTGAAAAGCTAAGTTGTTATAAATAATTATAAGGTTGTTTGTTTTTTTTTTTTTAAATAGTGTAATTACTCATGCTGACTTTTTTTTTTTTAAACTCCCTCTTTGTCTGGGTTTTCATGACCTCATGTTCATGGTCTTGCTATGAGTCTTTCCCCTCCCTTGGTATTTTTTTTATTTGGTGAGAATATCATTTTTGTTGCTGAAAGTAAAAAAACTTTGCCTTAACTAAGTGCATTGGGCTCATGGAGTTCTGAATTAGGGGACAATTTTTAAGTTGTATCACAATCCAGTCGTTAACAGCAATAAAGGGAAATATCTGCACAACACTCACAATACTCTTCCCTCTGTAAGATTTTTCTATTTATATAATGGCAGTAATGCATTGGACATTAGGTAAAAGAAGATGCTGCTAGCAGGCAGCTTAATCTAGAAATGTCCCCCAACGATAATATAGATTGCAATTGGTAATAGGGATTGAACAGGGTTTTAGCATGTCATACCATGGCTGTGATTTTTATTTTTTGTAATTACTCTGTAGGCTTCTGGTTTTCTCTGCATCTGTGATTTACTTGTCTCAAGCCAGGTCAAGGTCAACACAACACTACTAAGATTATTAAGATTCGTCTTATGACTGGCAAAGTGATAAAACTATTATTTTTAAATTTGCAATTGAGTTGACATTTCAGGAACATAAAATGATGTGAACTTTGATTCTTGGCAGTCGCGATGTAGGCTACTGATGTGTGTTGACACTCCCCTCTTGTTGAGCAGATTTGTTATCGCGTTGGTGTATTATTGCTAGTAGCTCTCAAATTCCATGCAGTAGTCCCGTCCTACCTTTGCTGTTGTTAGGATCAACCAGTTCCTAGGCTGACAGCAGGCAGGGAAATTGTAGGGTAGTGGGCAACTAACAGTTACATCAGCCACTTGAAAGTGTGCAGTAGATAGCAGCAAGACCTAATTAACAGCTACAGTTGCACCATTGGGAAGTATCTACACGTACAGAGGAGTCTTGCAGTCTGCTCAGGGTTGCCTTTATTATTTCACTGGATATTGTGGACACTTGAACCCCAGTAAAAATACTGTGTATCTGATTACTTCTCCAGCATCAACCCCTTAATAGCCATCACAAATATTTAAATGCAATCCGTCTTCCTAAGGACCAAGTCAGATGAGGTTTGAATTCAGATGATGAAATTTGTGTTTTATTTTTTTCTTTCTTTCTGTCTGGTCTAAACAGAAGTAGGAAAAGGAGAGCTGTGCTGCTTTTTCCATTATTGAGAGAGAGACTTCACCAGAGCATCTATTTGAAATAAAGTCAGTCCATATCTGTTGCTTTTAAAATCTGAATCAGGGACATCCTTTCATCAGTAGTAAAGATTGATTTTACCTGCCCTCTATTATTATGAACAAAACTACTTTTTTTGTTGTTGTTGTCTGTGGTACTGACATGAGCCTAAAACTGCAATGAAATGACGAAAGGAATATAGAACAAAATAGGAAGTTTGGGACCAGTGCTCCTATACAGCTTTATTTACTGAGGTGTAGCTCAGATATCACTTACTTGTAGAGTGTTTGTTTCTTCAGTAGTGAAAGGTGGGTGTTAGTATTTTCTACCTTTCTAAGGTGATGAAGTCTGCTTCATTTTGTAAAGTAGAAGGCCCTCAGAAGAGTCACCAGATGCATATATTGTTGTTTGCTATTTCTGTTGAAGTACTCAACAATATTATCATCAGTACTGCCTAATGAAGGAAAAGAAAGATTTGGATTTTATAGTAGCATAACTGATGCTTGACAATTAATGATAGCATCCTTAAAGTAATTCTTTCCTAAGCATYGTGCTCTTGCATAATGCTACCAAACCTGGGTCTTCGAGAAACATTTTCCTTTACCTTTTTTCTCTATTGGGAGATACCTTCTAGCCATCATCTTTCTCCCCTGTATTTCTTTTGCATCTTGACAGCTTCTACATTTGGTCATGGAAAAGACATTTCCCATAGCGGAGAACTACATTAGAAAAACAAATCACCGAACAGTTGCAGTTCTCTTGTTTGACAGTTTATGGAGCAAATGCTGGCTATGCACCATTTAGCATTCTCCAAGACAAAGTACCCACACAGTGCTGCCAATTTCATTAGAGAGCTACACCAGCTACTTTTAAAATTTGGTCCTGTTTACATAGAAATTTCAGTTTTACTACCATACSCATCAAAAGGTTATTGTCTGCACACAGAGAGTCACTGTTTTTAGCAAATCTGCCTATAAATCTAAGTAACCAGTAATTAAATGGAAGTCTGAATACCAGGCGAGGAGTAAAACTGAGGGTCTCCCTGTGGATTACAAAGTTATGCTTAGCACGGGCTAGTTTTAAGCACCAATCAGCCAAAAAATATTGTAATTCATCATTAGGACCTACCTTTCCAAGAACCCAAGAGTTAAATTTCAACAAAAGGCGAGAGATGACTCAAGGAACAAAACGGTCACCACAAAGTAATGATTTTTTCCTCTCAAAGAAAGGTAGCTGGAATTGGTGTTGCTTTTCCAGTGCACGACACACGTGGGAATAAAAGCTGGGTGCCTGGGAATGGTGTTGGGAAAAGTATGTCCAAAAGCTTTGTTGTTTTCTCAGTTACAGCATCAGCCTCACACTGGTCCTCCACGTCTGTTTGCTTTCTCCCTTCACTCCCATTTCCATGGCCTGAGATCCACAGCAGGACCTCAGCAGGTTGAGAAGCAGGGTRCAGAGTTCACATACTATACACATGAATTATATGTCCACAGTGTATCAGGCTTTGCCAGAATCTGTCTACAGCCAAGACATAATGTATAGCAACACTTTTTTAATGAGGAACATGCATCTGTTACACGTTTAGCAGAAGATATTTCTGGAGCAGTGTTAAGAAAATATGCTTTGGTTTTATAGTCCTATACCCCTCCGTCTGTCTGTAGATATGTCATTTTTGAGTCTAAGACTAGACACAAGGGCTTTCAAAAGCTGTTAAGTGTTAAAGCTGGATAGAAGCCTGGCAGCTCTACCCACTGTAAACACGGTGTCTCATCGTCCCCTCTTCTGCTCCCCCATTCAACCCGCTAAACAGGCGCGCTGTTCGGAGGGTTGAGGAAGTATTTCCAAAGAAACACTTGAATAAAAACAGTGTTTYGTTTAAGAAGTCTCACGCAAATGTGTAAATTCCTAATTTTGAATAGAAAAGCTGTTGTAAAACCATGTAATTCAAACCTGAAGTCAAGTGTATTAGTTTAGTTAGACTCTCATTTCAACACCTTTCGTTGACTTCAGGTGAAAGACTTTGTTTCCTTGTCAAAACATTGACACTTGAGTCAAAAACTGGCCTGAGGTGTTTTTTGTTGGATTGGTAATGCAGATAATGTGTATGAATGGCCCCAAGATTGAAGTCAAGGCTTGAAGACAAAGCTGTGAGCATGACGGCAGCTCCCTCTGCATGTTGCAGGGAAAGCGGCCGGGAATGAACTCTGCCCATGTTTTGAGCCAGCATGAAGCACTGAACATTGCCAGCATGTGCTGAGCCCAAGGTGATGGCACAGAGCTAAAGGTGATGTCCCTGCGGCTCAGCAGAGTTTATTAGTTTGGCCCAGAGCCATGCTAAGTGTTCAAACGGCTTTTGGTTATCTCCGAGTGTGGGCAGGGATTGCTTGTGTCTGTTCAGAACAAGTTTGAACCTGTCAGCATCATAACCTATAGAATATCCTGTAAATCTGCATCTTTGATGAAAGGAAACTGGCATCGTTTGGTATCTTGCCTCTCTTTGACTGCCTTTGAGTTTGTTAATTGATTTTTTTTTTTTTTTTAACCTTGCAAAGCTTGCCTCACTGTGTAGAAATATTAAAAGAGGAAGAAGCAGTTAGTTTCTGATTTGATGGCCATCTAAGTCCAAAACACCAAAAAGAGATCTTTTCTGGGCAGTGTTTCACCTTCTTCATCAAACCTKTTTTGAACCCTCTACTCGTAGACTCAGCAGCCTTCAGTATAAAGCTGCTAGGAAGCAGCGTTTCCACATGGGAAGGTTAGGAGAGGCAAAGCTTTTGAACCCAGTGCAATCACTCCCTTCCCCATCTGCAACCGAGGACTCCTTTGTCTTCCCTGCTACATTGGTCTGGCTTGGAGAGAGCTTTTGGGGAAAGATACAATGGTATAAGCATTTTTTCTGGTGTCCATGTCTAGCTGTTTTGTGTTTCGGGCCCTGTCTGCTTCAGCTGTGCTTGRATGGCATGCTGCAGGTTCCTCTGGGAACGGTTGCCAGGTGACCTGAAGAGAAGAAGGTGCCGAGGAGACCTCCTTAGCTGTACARTGGAAAGTTGCATTGAGGGAATGGTGGCTTAGAGCAAGTTACAGGCAGAGGTGTCATCCTCATCAGGAGTCAAGGGCATTTTGTTGAAGGTAAGAATCAGATGATGCAGAATTCACATCTGCTCAGGATTTCCATGGCTCTGTCAGCTAAACAGCTGCAGAGAAGACCCCTAACAGAGTGATGGCACTGAAGGTTTTCCCATGAGGCATCCTACTTGGATGACTTACATGAAGCAGCCATCTCCACAGTGTCAGGAAGAAAGAGTTTTACTTGACTTAGAGTTACCTAGGTCCTTGGTTCAACAGTATATCTCTGGTTAGGCAGCAGAAGGCATCGTGCTGTATGTGGAGAACAGGAGGGAGGATGGGTTCTTCCTCTCCCTAAGAGATGTTGAGGGTGAATCCCCCCTCTGCTCTTGTTCACGGTTTGTGTACAACTTTTACAGATCACTTCTCTGCGGATTTCCCTATGGCATCTCGGCTCCCACCTCTGGGACTACTCTCCGTGGAGAAGTCGGTGTGCATGCGGGTCGCAGGCGAGTGTTGCCTGCACTGTAAGCAGCAGGAAATGTTAGGATGAACCACTGCTGACTGAAACAAAGGTTTGTTTTAAAATGGAGGGGGAACCTCCTCGCCCAAACGTCCAGGACATGTTAGATAAATTTGTCTTCAGAAGATTAAGAAAGGAGCGGTGACTAAATGTGGTTCCCACTGTCCTTCTGTCTCCCACCCAGAGCGAGAGGAGGAGGAGGAGATGTGCAGAGAGCTTGTGTCAACAGTGCTAGTGACTACCACAGGGCCTTGGGAGGCAGAAAGTATCTCGGGGAGGAAACTAAGTCATTTACGTGAGCTGGTGGCATGTCCATGTGAGGAATGGGACATCCTTGCACTGGTTGCGTTGGGGTGGGGAGGTGCTGAAGGGGTGGAGGCGGTGGCTCCTGCGCCCTGCTGCCTGGCCCTGTCAGCCTTGCCCAGGCAAGGCCACCTTCCCCCAGTCCTCCCCATCCAGGTGTGTGAGTTGGGCTGCTCCCCTTACTGGAGGAGAGCAGCTTTGTCTATCAGGAGTTGTAGTGGTGGCCTGGTTTCTTCCCAGGCTTTGGAAGTGACTTTGTGTGATGGGGCCAGGGAGCCGACCAGCGCTGCGTCGTGTGGGGGCTGTGCTGCCAAATCTGGAAAGTGCCCTTTGTGTAACCTCTTGTGGCCTTCGGTGCTGCTGGGGTGGCTGYCGGCCCAGAGCCCTGTCTAGCCCTTAGGCAGCAGGGTTGGTCGCCCTTCCCTGGCGCTGCAGGTCACCCTCAAGTATTGAGTGCTCACCTGGCTGGCTCCCTCCTCCCGCAGCTTCCCTGCCTCCCAGCCYGGGTGCGCTTGTCTGTGGCAGCATCTCTCGGGTCTCATACCCCTCACCCCCCAGCCAGCATGGGGGTTATTGAGCTCAAGGTGCCTTCTGTTCAACTTCTTCTCTATAAGCAAAATAGGTCAATGTGTGTTCGGGATGCTGTTTCAGTATATATCAGAATACCTTGCAGTGTTTTGCTTTACTAAATATTTTAAGACTTTTACACTTTGGCCTGTGTCAGGATAAAAATAAGTACAGGACTATCAGACTTTCCCCGCAGGACAAAAATTCCATTTTCCAACCACCTCTAATTATTTCCATTCTGCTGTCTGGAAAGGATCTGGAGACAATTTAGGAAGCCAATTTACAATTGACTTGGGAAAAAATTATTTACCCTCCTGAGCCTCCTTAGATGTGCAGCCAGTGGCACGTGATCAATAGAAAATCTCATGCCCAATGATTTTGATGCTCACAGAAGGACCTCAAGACCATGAAACTCAGCCTGGGACCTTCTTGCCTATATGTGCAATTTCTGTAGCTGTGGTGGACCAAACTGCCCACTTGTTGAAGAGCTTTGTGTGGTGGTGGGAGTGCCAAAGGACCGTTAAAAACATGAAAAGGGCAGCTGTGCTCTGCAAAACACCTTGTTATGAGGCATGCAGCATGCAAAATCACTCCGCTTCCTTCCCGCAGGAGGTTGGGTGACCTTGCAGCTTCTGGACCCAGCAGTGGTGTCTCCAGGCGGCAGTGGGGCACACTCCCAGCTCCTGCGGTCCCGAGGATGCTGGTGAGTAGCATCTGTAGCTCCAGCAGTGAAGGGAGGTACCGGGAAGGGTGCRTGTGCACCTTGGGCACCAAGCAGCTGCTGCTCCCAGAGCTTTCTGTCTGATCCCTGCTCTACGGATGGATCCAGATTTTTCTTTGGCTTTTGTTACATACCAGGGCTGCATACATCATCTTGCATGCCGCTTTAATCCTATTAGGGCTGTGTTTAACTGGGGTTAGGATTTGTCACTAATGAGTGCGTTGAGGTTAGTAATTTTCAATTACACTTTTCTAACTCTCAATTAAAAAGGTGGTTGACTTTTTATATGGACAATTTAAAAATTCTTATTTTTCATTTAGGCTGGCTGCAAATTGTAAAATCGGGACTCATGGGTGTACAGAATTAACATTCTTAAGAAATACTGTAAAAAGTGTTCTTCGTGGTTAACATKTAGAATTTTATTTTAAGATTTTATGTGCTTTATGCTATGCTGGCAAATTGAAAAAATATTGGATCCTTATATGGAGAACCAACAATTTCCCACAGCCCTGCTTTTACAGTGCTGAACGCATTTCATTTTGTGTGTGATTTTCCCCAGTTGCCAACTGACTACATCATACACTTTTTTTGGCTTATTCTTTCTGTCTTATGACCATCAGCAGATATTTTGAGTAGCATATTATAAAGCCACAGATCCTTTTTGCTGCCTTGGATTTCGCCTGTTACCGCTGGTAATGGAAAAGATTTTATTAATTTTGCGGCGTCAGTAAGTGTTTCAGACGAGGCTTCGAGAGAGCCTTTGTGTGTGACCCCAGCACTCGGCGCTGGTTGCTCTCCGCATCGGCGAAGGAGGGACGCATCTGACGGTCTCCAGTGCGTTCTTCAAAAGTAGCGCGAGATCGCCCTGGAGAGGGATGAGGGAAAAGGTTGGTACTTGTAAACTGTTCAAGATGCTCTGCAAATCCTTCAGGGTGATCTAAGTGTTGAAGAGATGGAGCTGAATTTGAGGCGTACTGCTGAAGTTGAGAATACCTGAAGGAAGGAGAAGACGGGCCCAGGCACAGAGGGTGACAGTAGTGGTTGTAAAGACGTGGAATATTCTTGCACGGCAAACTAGTGTTTTATGGAAACATAGACTGACCACCAGAAATTGAGTTCTAGAAATCAGGGAGGGGATAACGCTGCTGGTCTGTTGCAGTTGTTGTTGGGCTTCGTCTGGATTATTGCCTTCAGGTCTGGGCACCACAGCAGTAGGAAGGAATATAATATGTATAAACTATCAGGCAGGTCACAGCAGTCTAAAAATTTATGGTCTTTAGGACATTGTGTGTATTTTGGAGAGAGTTTGTAAGAGAGTAACAAAGATTGTGTACTGAAGGCTGATTCAAGTGGAGTAAACTAAGATGTGAATGTGGGATAGCCTAGCTTAATGGTCATGGGGAGAGGGCTAACATACTAATTGGCATACCTGAAAGCTGTAACCCTTGTGCAGAAGGGGCTATTACTTAAGACGCTGTGAGGGATTACGAATGGTAAAAATTAGAAGTAGTAAGCTTAGTAGCAAGTTTAATCTGAATAAAAGGAAGAGCATCTTCAGTCAGATCTCATAAGTAGTAGAGCATTTCTTTGGGGGAAGGATGGGAGTCCTGTCCCTAGAGATGTTTAAATTTAGGCTACACAGGACATCAGGATATGCATTGCTGGGAGGCAGCCCTTCATTGGCAGGATGAGGACTGGCTGCAGTGTTTGGCCGTCAGCGATGTTGTTATGATGAAATGTTTCCTGGAATGATACACAGGGGGTTTAGTACCATAAAACATTTGGGTTTTTGTTGGTATAATGCTCGGGGTGAAAATATCTGTGGTGAAATTGTCACTGTCAAATCTCTGAGCCAATGTTTTTATTAGAGAACATGTCCTGCAAGATCTCCACGTGCACAGTTACCTGTGTGGAGAAGGTGTCACCCAAGGCCAATACTGATAGATCATTCACTAAACCTTGTGTTGTAAATGGCAGTGTGTATTGAGGGCTAAGAACAAGTGTAAAGGGTGGCTTTTATCACTGCTTTCAAATTTGCCTTTAGTCAATTACTTTTGTCCTCTTGCACTTCATGAAGGTTGAATCCCAGTTGTACAGGAGAGGAGATACTAATTGCCATTCACTGAATTCAGACTGAGACAATTCTTAATCAGTGGCTTCTTCTTACTTGTATAAAACTGGTGTAGAAATCAAGACATTCAGCCTGCCAGCTGTGAAGAGTAACAAATAGGGCTGAATCATCACAAAAAGTGTCTGGGTTTAAAATACTTACCTTCTTTTTCCCCCATCACAAGATCATAATAAAAGATTTTTCCAGTTTCTGAGCTGTGCTCGACCAATAAGCCCATTTAAATGTCTTGTTTCTTTTAAAACAATTCACTTTGGTTTGGAACAATTCTTTATTTCCTCTGATCCACATGCTGACATTGTTTTTATTTCTTGCAGTATTTCATGTTTCACTGGGACTTCTGTGTTATAGAGAAGACAGTCTCCCAAATAAAACATGTTTGGTAAATACTTCAAGCAGCTATGTGGAGCTAACTGGTTTTGGATCTCAGGATGGGAGCTTGACATTAACTTTTTGTTCACTTGTATTTTCTATATCCTCTTGAGATAGGAGGTTCTTATTGTGCAGTTATGTTCCTCAGCCAAAAACCTTTTTATGGGGAATTTTTATGTTTTGCTGATGGTTTTTTCCATTCATCTCTCTGGATTTCTTTGTAGAATTGCTGTAGTTGAGGTTGCTTGTTAGTAGAAGCTGAATTCGTAATACATCGTTTACCATATTGCACTTAGTATTATGGTACGAAGTATTGTTGATAATTTGTTCATCATTGTTTTGAGTAAAGTTTTTTCCATTCGTTATTGGCATTTTATTATAAGTATATATATTATTGTAGTTATTATTGTATGTATTACTGATATACACACATTCATAATACTTATAGGTATATATAATATATAAAATCTTGCAAAGGAAAGATAGGAATCATTAAATGGTGTCCTCAAAAGTTCATGGGAAGTTTATGGGGGAGCTGTGTCAGTAAAGGTACAGCAAAAGTTCTCTCTACTGTATCTTATCCTGGTTCCTGCCATGCTTTCTGGACTGGTTTTGGAGTAGGAGCCATAATTTCCAAAGCTTTAAGCGCTAAACCCTGAAAAACTCCCAAGTTTGTGGTTTAGCCATGTGCGTTCTTTGCTATCACATGGATAATAGACATTCCCTTTCACATTCCCTGCATAAAAAGCGAGTCAACTGGAAGCATGTTTGTACTAAGCCACATCAGAGTTATCCTCTGAGTTAAGGCTATATAATAGGTCCTTTAAGAGTAAATTTGTACAAAAAGGTCAGATTTTTTTTTTTTTGTTAGTTCAGATATAATTTGACAGCTCTAGTTTCATCCCTATTAAATTTACTGTTTTATTTCATCTGAATGAATTGRAGCATGATTAATTTGAATGCATCTTCGTATACCACTAAAAACTTCCTTATGGAATTTAGATTAGATAAGGTTCCAGGAAATGAGAACAAACCTTAGATGTGAATGACTGTAAACATGCTTAAAGAGTCATTCTGTAAGAATTAAATCATGTTTAGAGTTAATTCTCTTGATTTTTTTTCTTTTATAGAACACAGCAAACAATGTAATTTGAGTCCTAAAATCCAGATGCGTATCACTGCGGTGCTTTGCTGCCTCGTAGTAATTCATGGGCTATGCTACTTTACATAGCAAGGCAATAGGTGCTATGCAAAAAAAGTCAACAAAACAGAATCTCCGACAGCCAGAAACCTCCGGAGAAGTTTTTTAGTGGGTGAGGATTTTGTGTCCTAGCTGATTTCGAGTAGGAAGTGGTGCCTTCGACTCTAGGTCGCTGCTCTGAAGGCAGAGTGCCAATTCCCTGGAGTTCTTGCTGTGGTAAAGCCTTTTAGTTGATCATCCTTCAGCAAGTGAATGTTGACACTCTCTGCCTGTCCACATGGTAACACTGCTCTTTCTGATGCATCCTTTTATATTTTTAATTATAATAGTGGCTTTAGCTGGGTGAAACTATGGGTTGTTCCAGTGAGCCCAGTATATACCCAGTGTTAAGTATGCGACTATTCCCAGTGATTTAGATGGTAGCAGACTTGTGCCTGGAATTATGTCCGCGTTCACTAGCCTCTCTGGTTTAAAGCTCGTGTGACAGAAGAATATCAGCTTGTTATCCAGTTTAGCAGTCCCATTTGGTTTTGTACTTATTTTGCAAAAAGAAACACGTTTCACCTCAAGTGTTTTGTTGTTCCTGTGGTTGTTGATCGGTTTGTTTTTACTTTTGCAGGCAAGTAACTATTGTAATTAGAGTAGACCCCTTCTTTGCTTTCCGTTTCCCAGAAACATATTAAACATATTAATCCCCCGAAGCTGTTAATCTGTTCCATCAAGCTTTCCCGACGCATCCTTTCTTTTCTTGATTGTGGATGTATTTTTTTGGTATTTGTTAAAGCTGCATGCAGTTTTATGATTCTTTGAAACCAGCAGGATAATGGCTCTCTTTGTATTAAAGTCCGTTTTGCAAATGRTTGGAATGGGGTCTGGTGCAAACCTCCTCATTATTTTTTCAGGTTTTTAACAGRTTTATATTATACTATATCTTTACCTTTTTCGGCAATGCAAAACCATAGAGGGGGGGAATTTCTGAATTATGAAACATGCTCTTAATGCTTCATAAATGGCAATAAAGACAGGTTGTGAAGTGTATGCGGCATGATCACGTCAACGAGGCTGGGCTTTTTTGTTTTGTTTTGGGGGTTTTGGTGGATTCATTAGCACTTCCTCAAGTGGAATTCTGCAAGTTACATCTCAGAAATTAGTCTAAACTTGTCAGGTAAYGAAGTAATACCTTCAAAACTAACTTGCCAATCAAGGTACACTAGATTGAGTATTTTAATAATTTGATTATTTTAATAAATGTTAAAATCATCCTAGGAATACAGGGTCAATAATAGGATGCAAAAATTTCAAGAGTTTTCCAGAAAGTAAGCAGTGAAGTAGCCCAGCAGCAGGAGCAGTACTGGATGGGTCATGGATTGTGGCAGTTCATTCAAGCTCTGCAGACCAGACAGTGCTGTCATTTTACAGAAGTGCAAGCTGAGATGCAGAAAGTTAAATACAAGCTAGTCATGGCACCGTCAGCAAACMTAAATGATTTAAGACTACCATGATTTGCCAAATGCAGGATAATTAGCTGGTAAATGCACATTGATTAATTTCTTCATTTTCAACCCCCTCAGTTCTAGAGTTTGCATGTGTCAGGGCACTGTCACGGGGAGAGGCTGAAGACCTGCCTGGTGCGTGAAGCTGGTCCTTCAGATAAGACAAAAAATGCTTTAAAGGCGAAGTGGAAGAGTTTTGACAAGGTGTTTGTTGTTGCTTAATAGATGGAGAGAAACCTCTTGGAAGAAGTCACTGTGGCCGGTCATCCCTGATTGTTGAGTTTCTTAACAGCTGTGACATTGCAGCGTGTTGTGCTCAGTCTGCAGACCAGTAACCTGAACTTCATGGGACCTGCAATAAGCAAAGCTGTGAAAGACTAGAATAACTCGCGTGCCGATCGTGCTTTTCATCCCTGTTGTTTGAGACATTTAATGTGTTCTGTTTCTCCTTTCCTGGGCATGTTGACTTTTTGGCTGTTAAGTATTTGATGTGATAGAAGCCTACATTTACGCTAGCAGTGAAGCAGTCTATGATGTCTTCTCAGCACATCATGTTACATTTTCTTGCCTTGGGAGTGTTACAAGCTGGCTGAATGTAGATAAACTAGGAAGACTGGCAATCTGAAGCCATCATCTGATCTTTCTTTGATGTAAAGAAGTTTCTGTGGCTAAAATAATCAAATCAAAATTTTCCATGTCTTCTCATAAAGGTTCAAGAAAATTAAGAACTTTTTTCCTACTGTCCCCATCTCCATTTTATATGTATATGTGCAGTGTGTGTGGAAACTTCCCCTCTGTGCCTCTCGTACAAGTCACAGACTTCTAGAGTACAACTTCTGCAGAGTAGTAGTTCATGGACTTCAGTGTTTTTTTGTTGTTTTTTTTTTTTTTTACATTTAATTATATTAATCCTTTTGKTTTTTTCTCCCCATTGCCAATGAGATTTTAGGAATTCTTCTGTTCCCCTGATAATCCCATCAGCTTTGAGTGGTTACCAAAACACCCCTGGGGACTTTTTCTGAATTTCCTATCTTTTACGCCCTTATTGGCCATTGATACTTCATTCCTTAAAAAAAAAGGGAAAAAAAAAAAAGAAAAGAAAAAAAAGTCCATTGGTGTGTCAGCTGGTTCATTGGGCAATTTGTCAGACCTTAAGATGGCATAAAAAACTGAAATGGGGGAGACTGGGGCTTGGGTCTAACTTCAAAACAAAGTGGATTTCGTTACCAGGTCTGCTACCTCTTTTGCAGATGCTGTAAGTTGATTTGTGGGGAAGGGATCATATAAAGTAGTTTTTCTCTGCTGTTATAGCCTGGTTAAAATCAATCATTAAAATCAATAGAAGTCTTTCCGTCAGTCCCTTAGGGAGCTATGCCTGCAATCTTCTTGTAATGCACAACTAGGTAAATGCTACTTATTTTTCTGTTGCTATTACATAGAGATTATTGGACGATCAGAGCTAAGATAAAAATGCTGAACAATAGTAGCAGCAGTCCTGTGCCGATACCATGGTGCTTCCACCACGGATCAGCCCGGGGGACGTGCAGAAGGAGTGAGGGGTGGTTGTGTTGGGCTGCCGGGCTTCACCCAGCCCTCAGCCCCCTCCTCGCCCTCCTCCTGGCTGCTCTCCTGGCGTGCCGGATGCGCTGCCAGCATTAAGTTTGTTAGTCAGGGGCTGGAATGCACGGGATGACCGGGAACGGTAAAGTATAAAGGGACTTAGGAATTGAACGGGGCCAGGACCTCTCAGATTTACATTAATTTATGAGCTACTGTGATATACATACCAAGCGTAAATGCACTCTGTGTTTAAAAGGGATTAAACGGTTAAGTTCAAAATTCCTTGTGTGCTGAGCATGGTCTAGATGGTTTATAGCTGTAAGTGTGCAAAAGGTTTACTTACAAAATTGATTTATATGTTCATTTATGTTCTTGAATATTGAGAACAGGCAAGGAATTAGCAGTGTTGCATGAGCTGCACTAGCACATTTTTCACCTTATATGGAGAATTGCCTGCCACTTATCAAGCAGGGTCAGATTTGCTGTTATTGTCACATTCCTGAAAGTTGGAAGAAATCACATTTCTCTGACGAAACAGTCAACTTGTAAGCKTATGGTTTTGTAGTTTGAATATACTGTTTTTTCATCCAGGAATTGCTGGGACGGGCAGTGCTTCTTCAGAAAAATAGCGGTGTGCAAATTTTCACTGCCGCGTTGCGGAGTTCATTCCTCAGCTCGGGTGGAGAAACTTAGATGCTTGCAAGGGAAAATACTTTTCTGTTTGGAGTCGTCTGGAGTTCCTCCTGGCTGGCTTTTCTGGTCCTGAAGGACGCAACAGGAAGGAAGGTCTTGGGGAATGAAGGAAAAGACCTGTGTATTGTGTACCCGTGGTATTTAAGGGGGGAGACCGCACTGCTTTGTGTTGTCTTTATTCCTGCTAGGGTGGCTGGTGTTTGAAGCAGCCTTTTCATGGACTTGTTTAGACAGTGACTGACAGCTGTTGGCTGTGAAGTCATCGACCTGCTGTAGAAATAGCTATGTCACAAATTCATCATCTGAGTGTGAGGTTAAATAAGTGGAAAATATGGAAGTGGAGACGAATCGCTTGTTCAGTCACTGATATCTCAGTTAGAGAAGCCGGACAAAAGACTGAAAAAATACTTGAAAGATTAAGAAGGTGACGATTATAAAATTTCCTTTCATGGTAGTGTAAAAGTACAGCATAGAAGYGCCACTGAAGGCTACATTCACTGAAACACTTGAATTTGGAAGGTGGGAGATCAATATCAGGTCTGACTTAGTTAAGTCTTTCAAATTAAAAAAAGAATGCTTTCTGTCTGGAAATATTTCTGGGACTGTGGTGTTCAGTGGGGCARTAAGTCTTGCCTACTGCTGCTTGTGTTTTGGGTACATAGACCATTATAAATTTTTAGAGCGTGTGCTCCACTGCTCTTGTGACTTGAGTTTGCATTGTGATTGTAGAGATTTTTCTATGGTACTACTTGGGAAATAAAATGCTTTAAAATGGTAGTGATTAGGTGCAATGATTAGAAAACCTGGCCGGAAATTGCTGTTGCTGATTTCACTTTCATGCAGATCCAGAAGAGTTAACTGGAAAATGATACTCAAGTTTTTCTTGCTCCATGAAGGCAATGTTGGCTGTATTTTTTTGAATAATAAGACGTAAGGAAGAATTCATGAGCCTAGGAACATTTGAAGCCAACAGAAACAAAAGGGTAGTTTATATGGCTAAATACTTTGAAAAACCAACATTTGAAACATTTAGCCAAGTGGTTGCATTGAAGTATCCATGCAATTTTGAGGGGGTAGGGCAAAAGATACGGATTTTTATTTTGTGTTTGCTTGTTTGTGGTTTTCCCATTCTTCCCCTTTTATGGCTCACCAGAAAAGAACCAGATTTCTTATCGTGTATGGATATAAAAGATCTTAAACTACATATGTTTATTTTTAGGACTCCACCCTTGGGCTTTGGATTTTGTGAACAGCTATTTCAGTGAATTTACATCTATACGGGGAAACTGGCAAATTGAATACTGTGCAAATCCACGTTTTAAAAAAAGCAATTGCTATTATAGAAGGTAAATGATATCATAAGAAAGCCAAGTAAAAAAGATTGCATTTTTGTTTGCTACTAAGGGAATGATCAATGCTTCCTGCTGGCTTTTGCACCCTGCAATTGGAGATTCTGGCATGCAAATGGTTTAAATAATGCTGGGTTTTGTGACTGGTTGGCGCTCTATAATACTGGGACTGGGGTGACTTAAATATACAGCATGTGGGCGAATCCCGAAGTCTTTTCTCAGGCGGAACACCCACTGAAATCACATTTAAGTGTCGTCAGTGAAAGCTTTGCCAAAGAAATCACTATGGGTTTGACCCCAAAGTTATTACTACTAAATTTCATATGTAAGCCTTTCATTATTATGTTTTTTAAGAACAGAGTACTTGAGTGAATCCTGGAATTCATTATAACTTTAACTTTTTACCAGGGTATCAGCCTCTTAAACTACATTTCCATTGGAGAAAAATTTTCTTCCTCTCTGTTTTTTTTCTTTTTTGTTGTTGCTCAAAAAGAGGTAGGAGAGATATTCTGTGGCTCAGATTTGTTTTACCTCAGGTGAGCAATCTACTGAGGTGCCTAAATTAGGAGCTTGGTCTTCCAGCCTCTCCGTGTACACAGTGGAGAGGGTCATATCCAGACGGGATTTTGCTCGGTGTCATCTTCTGGCTGTGACTCCCCTACCCACCGACCCCATTAGTCCCAGGAGTGGTGTAGGATGCACTGATTTAGAAACCCAGAGGGATGTGGTTGGTAGGTAAAGGACCTGCTGTGATTTGTGATATAAGCTGTATGTAATTTGTTTCAAAATTCCTTCTTAGGAGTTAGTGGCTTGATTTTTTTTTTTCTTTCTTTTCTCCATGGATGATGGGGATTGACGGTAGAGCTGTGTCCTTTAGTATAGAAAATCCCGTGTTGTGGTAGGACACTTGCGAGGTCTCCAGTCTCTCTTGCTCTCTCGTACACTTTGTGTCTCTGGCTTTGGTCCCTTCCYGCAGGCTGCAGGTTTCATGTCGGACCTCGTGAAGTGTTTTGTGAGTCATGATGTGGATGGACGGATTATATATGATCCACAGACCCTTTGGACCAGATGTCTGCAGTGCCTGGCTGCTTGTGGCAGGACTGCCTGAATCAGGTGGTCCCTTCCTGGCCTCAGATCCCAAGAGAGGGATTTTCAGCACAGAAATCTGGATGTTTCATGCTTCATATTAATAAAACAGCAGTAATCCTGCCTTCCCCTGCTTAAAATACCAAAGAAACAACAACAGAAAGGGTGGGCCATTAGTGTTTTAAAGCTGTTTTAATAAGCCTTTACATTTCCAACTGTGTCATACAATAATATATATAAAATATGGTAGGTAGAGGTGGTAGGAGCACCTTTAAGCATGCCTCCCATATTCTAACATCATATTTTCACCTGTGTTTAGTTCTTGCCAGTCATTCATACAAAATRTTTTTTGGAAGTTTTTTCTGCTTCAGGCTGAAACCTCTTGGAAAGGTTTTCAACCAAAGAACTCCAACTGTTTTTAAAGGAGTGCATTACAGAAAATTAGAGAGGTTTGTCAACTTTATTTAGCCAGCCATTCCTTCAAAGAGTTGTTATACCTTCAGGGRGTGTGGGGGGGCGTCGGGGTGCTTTTTGCAGCCCCATGGGAATTAACCCAGATTTACCAACGTATCAGAGTTGGTGAAAATTGTTATCTGCACGTGCTCGCAAGAGCAGGTTAGAGGCTTGCTGATAAAATCTTCGAATACTCCCACTTCATAAAACATGCTTCAACCCCACCAGCCTCTTTCTGTGCCTGGGGTGATGAATATGATGGGTGGTACCGAGCACCCGCCTGGGTAGCTCCGCGGTTCCCGCTGCCTCTGCTTTATCAGAGGAAAAGGTATCTCGGCATTTAATAGTCTTCCAAATTCAGTAAAGCTTTATGCCAAGGTATGGTTGAGACAATAATTGAAAAGCAGTTGAAATCACTAATGTTTTACTAGTCATCATTCATGCAGTTCATTTCTGATGAAGCTGGGAGTAGAATTTATACTATAAATTCTGGTGGTCCATATACCACTCTCAGGAGTGCCTAGGATGAGAGGTGTGATGCCCGAAGTTTGGGAACAAGGTTTGAAAAATAACTTTCTGTTTTCTACCTTTCTTTCTACTAGATTGCAGGGAGGCTCTAGTACTGCCAGGTTTTAGGATTTTACCGATAATTCTTTGTCATGATTTGGAGTCATGACTTCCATAGACGGGATGGATCTATCGATTTTATTTAAAAATAGCTAAGCATGAAAATACTACTGGGATGTTTTACGAAAGTTGAACTAAAAAACCAAATATCTAATGCATGTTATCTTAAAGCTATTGAAGAAATCAGGATAGCACAGGGTGATGACTTGAGGCTGGTGGCAAGACTAAGGTCAGGTCTGAGTCATTTTGCAGGGTGGGAATGAAGTTGCTGCRGCTATGTCAGCAGTGCTCCAGTCAGGGTCTACAGGCTTCATGTAGCTTGGGTTCCCTCTTCCCACGTTCCTCTTGTTCTTTCACATTTATAATGGCATTGGTAACTCTTGCTTCTCCCTATCTTAAGCCCTTTTAAAATATTCAGCTTGCTCAGAAGGCACAAAATACTCTTCCTAGTGAGAAGTGCTGTTGATCTTTGCTTTCTCAGTCGTGATCCCTGAAAGGCACCAGGAGCTTTTGCAGAAGGGAGAGTTTATATTTGGGCAGGTGAGGTGGAAAGGCAGAGGGAAGCACTTGCCAACCTCTAGTGTTGGCCAAATTAGTGGGCTAAGAAATAGCTCAGGACAGCAACAAATAGGTAATTGCTTGCTCAGTATAAATGACTAGGTTGTTTTTACCACCTTTCTGCTAATCTGTCCTGCTAACTGTGATGAAGAATGATGTTTTGTTGCCCTTCAGATTTGCATTCACATTTCACACCCACAGGTGAATGTTACCATGGATGTCCTGGCAACCTGCAGCAGTCACGATACGCCATTTGGCATTTTCAGCCTATTCAGGCTCTTAGGATGTTCTGTAAGGATTGTTCCTTAGCACTAAGACTGACTGTCTCAAAGCATGCTCCCACCAACAAAAATGCCACTGATTAAAACTTGTGTGAGTGGAAATGGTATCATCAGCGTCAACTTTATGCTCTTAATTTGGAAAAAAACRTAAGGGTTGTAGAGAGAAATAAAACAATTAAGCAGTTCAAGACCCTGTGTTATACGATCTTAGATAAGACTTAATCAGTGTGGCGAATTACAGGTTTGTCTGCCTGGCAGCTGGAGTTAATGGTGGGTGACTTCCCAGAGAGTTTGGGTGCTGAGGTAGGAAGGAGGAACTCCAGTGTTTCCCTTAAATGTTTATCTTGACGTGCTGAATTTTTCACAAACACATTTAAGCAAAAAGACAAAATTTTGGCCTATATTTCAGGTTAATATTTTGAAGTCAGTTTTTGCCACCATTTCTGTTGCATTATGAATGTCCTGATGAAAATGCAGAATTAAAATACCAGGCTATTTTCTTGTGCATGACATAAGGTACTAAAGAATTTTACAAGATGAATATGCTAGAAAAGGGAAAATAAAGTACTTGGAAAAATACAAGATAATGCAGTATATTCTGAAGCATTTCTTACAGCACGGTATCTGTAAAATGTAAATATCTAAGTGTTAAGTTTGGTATCTACCGCCAAATGTGAGCAATGACCTGTTGACAATGCTGCTGGCTTTGTGGAAATCTGAGGCTCAGCTTTCTATGTGCAACTTTTTTCTGGCTTGCTTTGTTAGCTTTGTGGAGAATTTCACAGAAACTTTTTTTCTGCAAAAGGTTTTAATTTTTTTTGAAATTTTACTTAGGAAATTAAGAGGTTTTGTTTTTGTGTGGGGTTTTTCTTTTGTTTTTGTTTTGGGTGTTTGGTTGTTTTTTTTTTTTGGTCCGGAACAGTAGCGCCATTTGTGGGTCTTTCCTGGAGTATTCAGCCTGAGCTCTGACAGAATAACGTCACTGTCGCTTTAAGCCCACAGTGTTGCTTTATATAGATATGGCCTGGTTTATAGTGTTGCTTTAAATACACAATAAGAGAGTTCATCTCCATTTCAGAAAAGGTTTATGACTGATCTCTGCCTGGCTAGGAATGTTTATTTTCTTAASTTGCTTCACTGCAAAAATATTTTGAAATTGAGAGTCCCAAGCTGGTGATGGGGCCTCACTTGCTCTCTCTGATCTAATCCCTTCACCACTAGAAAGCTGTGGTTTTGKGATGGACCTCATGTAGATCAGGCTCAATTCTGGTATTCCTGTGTCCCTTCCCCATCGGTTACCCTCTTTTTAAGTCTGCATCATTGAACTGATCTATGGGTGTTGGCAAGACCATCAGAAGCCTCAKTAAGATTTAGTTATCGGTCCCAGTCCTTTGCAATAACATAGGCTTATTTTCTTTTCCCCATAACTTGTTGATGATGAAATAACCTTGAAATAAACAATTTTTGAAAAAAAACTTCCCACCAGCAGGCATAGTGGCAACAGGGAAGGGATTCACAATGGATTGATTCTGGATGCTCTTAAAATGGCATCCTGATGTAGGATCAGCTTTCTTGCTTGACTTCTGCTGATGCCACATATTGATTGTGTATTAAGTTGACAGAAGCCAATGGAAAAATCCTTCCAAATCACGTACCAGGAGTTCTGCGGGGCTGTGGTGTGCCCTGCGTGGTGGTTTGTGCTTTGAAAGTGAATAGATAATGCCAAGTACCGGAAGAAGCACACGCAGGAGAAGAGATGATATGAAGCATGTAATTTAGGACGTGAAAGAGAAAGCTCTGCTCCTCCCTCCCTGCCCTGCCCAGCCTGGCTGTCCRGTCTGCCCCATGTCTGCCTTCCTAATGTCACTTTCTGGTGACCAGGAGAAGGATTGGGCTGCTCCTGTACACAGAGCTGAGTCGCCAACTCTACCTGCCACCTTGCAGGAGACCTTCCTGGACAAAGGGAGATGGAGCAGGAGGGTTATTYGCTTGAAATCACCTGGGGATCAGCCATTCTGTCCCTAGACCTGTGGAAAGGAGTTGGCCTGTCCCTTGGTCACAGRGCAGTGGGCAAGGAGAAGGTCATGCCATGGGGATGCTTTCTATTCATGTGTAGAGACCAGGAGGGGATTTTCATGGAAAGAGAAGAGTTAGCCAGTCCTTCTTGCTGTTCATAGCGCCAGCAGACAGGATTGTGACCCTAAGGGCAGGTGAAGCATGAGCTTTACCAGACTAAGGGCAGCGTGAGTTGTGGTGCACAGATATGGTCAAGGAAAGCTTACCCATTTCTCAGGGGTAAAAGACTCATGATCAGGCTGTAGGCCAGCCTGCAACTGGAGAAATTTTGATGACAGYTTAAAAAAGAGTGAGGAAACCTTTAAATAAGGTTTTCTCTTTGATTGTCTTCCTAGGTGGGACACTGAAACCACTTGCTGGATGGGAGTATACCTGGTTTCAGTTGTGGTATGGACGTAACGCTGTGTACATTCCCGTCAAGTATCAGTGTCATCCTTCATTGCTTGCCCGAGCCAACTAATTCATGACTGCAGTTCTTTGGCAGGGCTTTGCAAATGCGTATTGAACCTCCAGCCTGGCTTTGTTTAYTTTGTAAAAACAGAATAATTCAAAAAAATTAAATAGGTGGCTGTGAAATCCAAGGCAAGAAAATGTGAGRCTTCCTAAAGAATAAAGTAAAATAAAAAATACCTCAGAAGTTTAACACTGAAAGTTTGAGTTTTTTGTTGTTGTGTTGTGGGTTTTTTCTTTCTTTTTTTGAAGTTGAATAGAGTGGAAAGCAGTTTAATGCAGAACTAATTAATGCACATTTCTCTGGGGTGGAGTGATCTCTGTTCGGTCACACCTTCCCCAGAGTAACTCAAGTGGATTAATCAATGATCATCTTTCTAATTAAACTGCTGAGTAGAAAGTTAGGGGCTTTAGATGATGATCATTAGTTTTGTGTGGAATCAGTGAATTAAAGGTAAGTATTGTTAACAAGATGTCTCTTTTTCTCATAGGATCAGTCAAAGGTTAGGAAAAAGGTCATCACTTTCATTCATGTGCTGCCCCTGAAGTGTAAATCATCAACAAAAATAAAAAAATACTTTCAAGTGCTTTCAGAAATATATTCTGAAAATAGCAAGAAAGGTGGGGAAAGAAACGCCTTGGATCATCCCAGACATACATACCTGCTTGGCTCAGTTCTGCATCTGGCAGAGCAGTTAGGGTAGATCCCGAAACTCTGCTCAGGAATGTGAAGTTTCCCGAAACAAGCAGGCAGGCCCAGGGGAGCGGAGTCCAGCTTTCCTTGCGCAGACGGCTTCTGCCTTGCGGGCAGAGCTGCAGCCTGTGGCGCAGCCCTGCCTTTGCGGGCAGGCCGCACGGTGCGCTCGGGGAGGGGGCCCTTCCTGCCCACCTGAGGGGTTACTGCCCGTGAGCAGAGCTGATGCTCAGCGTGGGCAGCCTGCGCTCCCAGGAGTTGTGCTGCTGCTTATACTGAATATGTGCTGGATGTGCGTGTCCAGTACATTGGCACATTCACAGTTTGATGGGGCTGAAAAAGTTGTGGTAGTTTTTGGGGTTTGTTGKTTTTTTTTTTTTTCTGTAAGCAGGAGCAGCTCTCCATGGTATTGCATCTGATCTGCAGACTATTCCCAGGTTTCTCCAGGGGAAAGGAGAGGGGCGGAGATCCAAGAAAACCACATGCAGCAAGCTGATGGACTGTTGCAGAAAGCTGCAACAGCTGCTAAAGGCTGTTCACTGATTGTTGGTTGAACATAGATGGCACAGAAGAAGTTAAAATCTCTCTCCTGTCTGATGATCAAGAGGTCAAGGTCTGGATGTATATACTGTGTGTAACTATCCTGGAGAGCTGTTTGCAGTGCACTTCATAGGAGGGCACTGTGCTGTCGTTAGTTTGGCTACAAGCAACTAACTCTCCGGGGGAACCACGTGAACAAGTGTCACCTCTCTGCTTCCTTCTTGCCAGACCTGTTGAGGTGTGGTAGCATCTCATAGCTCCCTTTCAACATAGGAGATGTACTACAGCTGAGATGAATGGAGTTTGTAGAGTTGTGTTGCTGAATTGCTCAGCACCTGGTCATTCAATGCTGGATTTAACCAGGGGCTATAGTTTGTACTGAAGATGTCTGGCAACCCAGCAAAAAAATCCACGACAGTTGGTGTTTGCTCCCTGCTCGTGCAGGTGGCACCTACCCTGTGTTTGTACAGCCCTTCCCAGACAGCCACTGAGGAACTACAGCTGTGACTTGAATGTTGCTATTGAGTGTATAATGTAATTCACTCTTACTTTACAATAGAGCTGGAAGGGCCCRTGGTATCTTTGTACTAATGTCTTTACCTCACTGCCGTACCATCTAGCCATTTGCTATTGTTTATTTTTGTGTACCCCCCTATTCAGCAGGAAAATGAAAGTGTGAGTATAAGATTAATGACAAACTGAAGTCCTGGACCATAGCACTTACTGTCTAATCTATTCTGTTAAGACATTCACGGCTATGCCTACCTGTCTGTCCTTAACTACATAGTAGAGCCTATGGTGTTATATTTGCCATGTTTAGTGCACGGGATTTTGTCATTGTTAGTACACAGGAGGCTAGAATCTCAGGCTGGGATGTGTGAGGTTTATGTGACTGTTACTTTAGTATAGCAGCTCTTTGTCTTTTAATTACTACTTTCTCTTTTTTTTGACGCATGAAAGATTTTTTCAGATTGATTCCTTCGGAAGTGCTTTGACCTCGGTAGAAGTTTGATGAGAATCCTTGGTATTAAAAGACTTGTTTTAGGAAAGGGGAAGGAGGAATGTTGTAAGATCACCGGTATAAGATGTCTGTTTCCTCTTAGCCTGCTATAAAAGGGTCCTTGAATGGGTAAAGCTCTGTGTGTATGCAGCAACATCCTACCCTTTATTTGGAGGCCTATAGATTTTCCTTATGTTAAGCCTTATTATTCAGGACTGTGCAGATACGGGGAAACGAGTATCACAGAGCTGGCAGAGCATTGCTGGGAAGTTTGTATTCACCGTGGCAAACTTCCTTCAACATTTGATGGACTGTTTGCRGGGGAGCATTGTGACCTCCCTGAGAGGTACCTTGCTGGGAGTGCTGGAAGCACTTCAGGAAATCTGGCCCTCTTCCCTGGCCAGGAAGTTTTCTTCAAAGAGAGCAGGATATCGTCCTTAATAAGTCTCCGAGTAAGACCTGACTGGTAGGGAGCTCTTGTATTACTTTGCCATAAATTGATTCTTTTATATCAAAAGTAGTACACCACCTGCCTGCTATGAACRTTATGTTGTGCTCTCATTTCTGCCCGTTCTTGCCCAGATTGAAATGTTTTAGCTGTACGTTTACAAATCTGAGATGACTGAGTGTTAGTACCGCGAGGCCACCACGGCTGTAATTAGCTAACAGCCAGCTGCATTTCCCCCATAGTTATGGGCCAGCAAGAATCCAGGGGAGTCAGGTTTGCCCATGAGGGCAGAGTTTAACCCTACATTGTTGAAATTACATGTATATACTGACACGGGTCTTGCATTTAGAATCATACTAGGTCTCACTCTGTGTCTATCAAAGCATCAGTAAAGAAGCTCCATCTGTGAAGAGCTGGAAATGTGTTCCAGCAGGAAAAGGAAAGTGCCCGAGCAGCTCCCTGCAGTGAGGTGGAACAAACTGGAAGAAAAAGGGCACTCCTCAGTTTGGGGATTTTGCAATCATGCGGRTGAGAGCAAGCTACTGTCCAAGTCTTTTGAGCCTTAGTTGCTGGCGTTCGGGAGCTGGGTACCGTGGTGAAGGAAGCGCTGTGTCTCTTTGAGGAGCGGATGCATGCTGTGCCATTGTGTAGCAAAAATAAGTATGACAAAAATTACACGTCAGGTATTGTAGCAGCGCTACGAACTTTGCAACAGAAGGGATCCGTGACACATGGGTCACGGCGGTGTTGTCTGAACCCCATCATTGTGGCACTCGCAGCCCTGCCCTGCCGCACTTGCCTCTGTGTCTCTTACAGCGATGATGAGGAGGGTTTTGGTCGTCTGTGCTCTAAAAGTTCTGTGTAGATAGATACATAGCCTTCCCCACCAGYAAAGCAAGTCTCTATTTTGTATTTGGAACTTTACAAGTGGCTTTATGGTAACAACTAAGAAAAATATTACTTACACCTTACTACTCACGTTTCCTCTTGGGTGTAACTTGCAGCCTGATACTGCTCTTTACTTTGCTGGCCATTGTTAATTTGTCCCTTTTGTATGGTGGTTTTGCAGCTTGTATTATTTGCTATTTTGTCTGCATTTTATTTTAGTGGGACAGCCTTTGTTTTTGGTGAAGTCAGTTTGGGACTTTGCTCTAATTCCACTGAGTAATCTTATAAAAAGAAAACTTCTAGTACTATGTTGCCCTAGTTGTATACTTGACAGTTGTATACTTGACAGGTTTAGATGGAGGAGTAACCCCTAGTTTCTATTTTACATATTTACATGTAACATTTTAGTTGAGAATCTGTTTTGTTGTATACTGACTCCATCACCAGGCTTTTCAGTAAGATCTGCCTTCTGAAGCATGAGTACAATAAAATTCTTGTGTTAGTTTTAATTCTGCGGTATGTCAGCTTAACTGTTGTAGAAAAAAGGATATTTTTATGACAAGGTGCTGTGTGCCGTGAAGAAGCTGTTGAAAATCAGCCGTGCCAATTTAAACATCACAGAAAATATTGTAATACAGTCTGACACTTTGCAGCATGAAAATGACAGACTTTGTAGAGCATGAAGTTCTCCTTGCCAGCTTTTGGGAGCTCAGTTAGACACCATCTTCAGCGTATTCGCATTGAACGAGAAGAGTGGCTATGTCTTGTGTCTTACCGTTTTCAGGTGGTGTGGGCAAAATAGCAGCTGGTTCCTCTGTATCGATCTGYGCAAAAGCAGTGGGCGGCTTTTCAGAGCCTGGCTTGGCTGATGCAAGAAGATTTCCATGGGAGATCTTTGTAGCTGATGCACGGCTATTTTGCAGAAGTCCTGGCTGGGATTTGATAGCCTGTCTGTGCCTGGGATGCGAGAAGCTTTAAATAAGAACATATGGGAACAGATCTGAAGGTGCTCTTGCGYGGATTGCAGTCCTGTTGTGGTGCAGGCACCATTCGCAGTCGGTGCCACCACTGTAGAAAAGGGACCGTGATGGTGCTGGCCTGTTTCAAGCTGCCTTTCCTGGTTGTGTTTCGCAGATGGAAACCTGGACAGCTTAACAAAAACTCCTCTTGAAGCACGTGTTTGTAGTGTGTTGCATTACCTACCGGTTTTTAGCTTCCCTTTGTATACAGAGAGAAGTCTTTAGCTGCTGCGCATGAACGGTCCGCGCAGAACGCCTAAGTGAGKTACGAATTGAGCGGAGATGTTGCTAGCTGGTTTTTTTGCATGTGAGTTGTTGGCTTTGCATGGGAGAGGTTAATGATTTAGTTGGCAGTGGTTCAGAACGAAACTTATTTCTAATATATCTAGGGATACACGTGATAACAAAACAGTTTTTGTTTTTCAGATTGCCAGTGCTACACAAATAGAGACTTCCAGCAAAAAAGTCTTCAGCTCCTGAAGTGGCAAAGGGCAGTGTTGAGAATACGCCCCACCCACCCTCCGTGCTTTCACCCCAGGATGCAGAGGKAAACAAGGCATGCAGAGAGCAAATAAATTATGCAAGGTTTGTTTGTTTTTATTTTGTCGGTTTGTTTATTTCTGAATGTGTAAATTGAATTATGAAACAGTTATAGGCCAAGATCCAGATACAACCAGCTCAAAATTTGCTTTAGTCCCTGGGTCTTAATGTTCCATATTGGCTGGGTGCCTTTGAAGTTTCAGAGTCAACCAGTAGTGAACACCAGCACTGGGGGGAACGTAGGCTATCTGAATTGTTTCTCTCGAGGCATTCATCCAACTCTTAATGCCTCTGACTTCAAAATAGGTTGTATTTACAAAACTTCAGTCCAGACAAGCGTCCAAATCTGTAAATAGCACAGATGCAGTTTTCTATACTTAACTTAAGGAGGGAGAGGGAGGGGTTTAGGCTTTTTCCTGCCCAGCTATTAAGAGTGTTATGATGTGGTAGATGTCTGTCTATCAAAGGAGAGGGAATGGATGAGCAGTTTCTGGTGTAGACTGCATCGTTCCAGAATTAGACAGAAAGTTACCAGCAAAGAGATGCCCTGCTCCTGATGTCTCACTGTCCCCAAAGTTTAAAGTTAAAGTTTAGTTCTGGTGATCATCAGGTGTCTTTCTGCTGTAGTCACAAATCTTATGCATGGTATATGAGAGAGAGAGACGCTTTGGTTGAGGGTTTGGTGCAACTGAGCTTATGGGAGGGCAGGTTTCCTCTACCCCCTTTAGTTTTGTCATGTGAAATAAAGGGGTTGTTTTAGAGATTTTAAAAGACTTAATCATGATGTTTTATAAAAGGGTGATGAGAGAGTGTTTATTCAACTTTTCATTATTTTTAATTGCTTCAGCCTTGTTTGCTGTTGTTAATTGAAGAAACCCCACATTGTTGTCAATACTGTGCTATCTACTACACCATGTAGTAGATGCTAGTTAACACAAAATCCAGACGTGTTTGGGCTTTGTAGCAGGAATCCACTGCACAACCCTGACAAAGCCACCTTTTAGGAAGTTCAGGCCTATGGGCAGTTCTGCACATCACAAAGTCCTAGGGAGCAGGGTTGGACCTGAACGCATCCAGTTCATCCTCATTCCCCAGGAGTTTGTCTGACGCGATCTTAAATACATCCACTGGCAAAGGCTGCAGTTTCAGAGGGATTCGGTCTCATCCTGTGCTGGGACAGGATTGTTTTTCTTGCCTGACAAAATACTTTGGGGCAAAATTGTGCTGAATAAACAAAGGAACTCTCCAAGTTGCAGGTTTTTCTCCGACTGACACACCAGGCAGGTGAATCTTAGAGCTGATTGCTATATGATATTCAAACAGTTAAAAAAAATTTATATATATATATATATTCAGTTTATTTTGTAACCCACTCATCTCTCTTAAAATCAGTATATAATGGAGCATTGCTATATTTTGCAATGATTCAGAGTTCTGCCACTTGAAAGGAACTTAAGGCACCAATGCCACAGAAGTAAATATGCACAAGCTCTGCATTTGCTGTTCTTTGGTTAGTAGAGTATTTGACCCATTATTTTCTAAAACAGACAGGTTATTTTTAATAGTAGCTTATACATTCCAGATATGTTATGAAATGAAAATAGATTTGCAGGAGTGATCAGTGTTATGTTGAACATGATTACAACAGTCTAGAAGCTCTTCTGAATTTTGGAGTTTTCCCTCCTCAGAAAGGTAAAGTAATACAAACAAACCACCCCAAAATAGTCAGCTTCTAACTGATTTTGATAAAAGGACAGCCGTGATGCTGTGCCATTGTGATTGATACAACTAGACTTACTGTTCTGGTGTGTTGTGCCATGCTCTATTACCTCAGGTTAAAAGTGTCACTGAGATTTTATAAACTGCAGCACTCATAAAAAGTCTTAATTTGTCATGTTAGTCAACCTGTTGGGGGCTTGGTTTTTTTTTTTTTGTTTTGTTTGACCTGTATTGGTAAAAGGAAGTATCAGACCTGATTCTAAAATGTAATGAAATTAATGCCTGTAAGGGGATTGGGTCCCACAACCGTCAGAGCCTGCTGGTTGTTTTTGCCATGTTTCAGTGCTGTGTGGTAGATGCCTTGCTATTTATTGCCTTGCAAGTTCTTCAGCTTTTTAACAGTCAGTACTTTTTGTTTCTTTTTGATTGTGATCACCTGCAGCTTTCCAAAAGCAGTGAAAACCCAGAGTGAGTTTGTCAGTGGCAGAAGGTGAATTTGAGAACCATGTGAAGACACGGAAGAGAAAATTACGGCATACAGTTTCCTAATGATAAACGTACCAAGAGCATCCTAAAATTAAAAAGCAGTGTGGTGCATTAAAGCATTAATTTGCATTTTGGCTAAGGCGTAGCTGCATTTTTGGACAATCCCTTTAATTCTGCTCTGTTAATTACCTGCTGACTGGTTCCTGGGGTGGAAGCTGCAGGAGCTGCGCCCGCAGCAGTTCCCTGACGTAGTGGTTTCTGTCAGACAGACCAATGGGACTCCTAAGGTTACTTTGAAACCTGGGGTCTCCCGCTGTAGACCAGCAGACTGACTTGAGCAGGAATCTAATTAAAAAGTCCAAGATATTGAATAAAGCTCTCAAGTGCCATCTGTTCAGTTTTACAACCTGAAATTACTCAGTGAATTGCAGTAACAAGTTTGATTGTTCTTGCATTTGTGTTGCAGCTGAATTTTGTTACAGCAGCCGGCCTGTACAAGCAGAGCTGTGCAGACTCTGTTAGTGTTAGTAACCGCTTGGATTTCATTAAGTATTCCAGCAAAGTATGTTCAGGAGATASAGGTGGTGGTTTAAAACTTAATCTCAGGAGGAAGGCATTGGTACCTTGCAGGCCCTGTGCTGATTTACCAGCTTAGAGCGTGCCTGGAAGGGGCAGCACGCGCTGGGCACTAAGAAGGTACCTGGCAAGGCACGCTTCCTCGGGCTCTGCAGGAGCAAACCCTTCCTGGCTGGCTGGAGTTCCTGCTGGAGGGAGGCACGTGGATCGTTTCCTTTGCAGGGCGGTGGGCTCTGGTTCTCCGGATCCGAGGGCTCTTGGTTCATGCCACTGAAGAACCCACTCGCTGCACGTTGCACGTAGGCTTCGAAGTGTTGCTCTGCCTTTGGGCACCGCTCAGAAGACACAAGCACACACGCCCACACTACACACTGATTCTCGAGTTGCACCGGAGAGTGATTTGTTGTGCATGCACGAGGTGTAGGAAACCCGAGTTGGGAAGAGAGCTGGTTAGCATGAGATATGGACGTACGGAGGGTGGTAAGAGTGAAGTGCCTCTTGGTACATGTTCACGCTGGATCTTCAGTGGTAGTGTAGCCTGAGGAAGATGGACACCTGATTTTTCAGAAGAGCCTCTTTTGAAGCAAAGCTGATGTATAATTGAGATAAGTAGGTCACTGTGTGCTTACTTTAATAGCTGTTTAATTATGACCCAGCATTGCTGGCATATGCAGTAAGACTGTGGACTCAGATGTTCGATTGAGATATGATCATAACTCCATCTGTAGACTTTTGCAACAAATTGCTCCTAGGTTAAAGTAATTAAAAACAAGGCTTGGTTCTTTATTTCCTTTCCAAGTGAAAGGCTTACTAATGTGGTTGATTGGATGAGAAAACGCCAAACAGAAGTCCGTAGACCCAGGGGAAGAAAACCCCCAAATTTGTGATAGAATGACCAGGAAACTAATCAAATGTGGGGAGAAGGACACACACTAGTGCCTTCACATAAACCGTGGAACAGAGCAATCTTAAAAACACTTCCAGTAAGATATATTGTCAGTACCCAGAGCGTCCATTCAAACCGTGCGAAACAAGGTTTTGAAATAAGGGACGTGGCAGAAAGCAGCTTTGTGGCTGTTTGGGCAAGCCCCTGTGACTGATGTTCAGGTGTAGTCTAGAGGAGGAAAGGTTCAAAGCAGGCTGGGGAAGTGGAAGAAAACTGAGGGAAGCCTTGTGGCCTGCTGGCTAAGCTCTGCATTCAGGAAACAATTTCTTATTGACAGGCAACAGCGAATAAACTCAGTAAACTCAGTTACTGATTTCCTAAATAATCAATCTGGTGTATGCACTTTTTGCAGTGTAATCCTAGATGCAATGTATAAGGCCATAAAGACTTCAAGTTGAGATAATGTTTGTATCTCCAAAGCTGGCTAGCTGTAGTTACTGCCTATCCTTATTTTCCAGCCATATATTAATTTCCCCATTGTCTCAGTGTTCTCTGTCACAGCCTCGTCTTCGGTTGCCCGACAGCTTGACTGCACTGTCGGCAAGGGTCATCAGCCTTACTAAAGACGGCACCAAAAAGTTAGGCATGCCTGACAAAGCTTAATGACGCTACCCTCCAGCCACAGGGCAGCTCCCCCTGTTACATATATCCAGTTTGACACTTCCATAAGCTGGCACTGCTGGCAAGACGCTGAGATGAAAGGAGCAAAGTGGCACCTTTCCCCTGTGGAGCCGTTGGGGTGTGCCGTGGGCAGGGGAACTCCGCTCCCCAGGGGAGTGCGGGGTGCCGACCGGCAGCCCTGCCGGGATCGCTGCCCATGTGCCCGCTCTTGCTCTGCAGCCAGTGAGGTGGAGCTCGAGCTCATCCTCCTTCGCTGTAGCGCGAGGTGCCAGGGGTTGGTGAGTGTGGGTGGCACGGCTGGTACCCGGTAAGCATCACACCAGGTTTTTCCTGGTCTGTATGGCCAGGCCTTGAGCAGAAGTGGTGGTGCTCTGTGCGTGAGCACGGGAGCAGGAGCGTTTGTGTTTATATTTCTCTGAGAGGCATTTTAACTGAGCTCACTGTCAGTCAAGATCATCGTTCTCCCACCTGAACCTTACCGCTGTGATCAACAGGCTGGGGACATCCCTGCTCGAGGTTCTGACAGCTGCTGCTTTTTGTCTGCTCAGAGATGTACTCTCCTGCTGAGGATGAGCTCTCATTTCTGCTCCCTCTTTCCAATGTCCTGTGAAACCTTATGGCGTAATCTGCCTTCCCTACTGAAATACTGTCTTTTATCCTGATATGTCAGAGACATATTTTTTTTTTCTTCTTAAAGTTATGTAGATCAAATRTTTCCTACAGTCTTCAGTTGAATTTACATATGGAGCTAATCTCCTAAAAAACATGTTCTACTTTCATATTGGAGAATGAAGTATTTCAAAATCATTGACGGTGTAATATGGGATAATGTTAAATAGGATAGCAAAATGATCTTGAAAATAGAAGATCCAGAAAAGAAAATGATGGACAGTGGATATTGAGTATCCTCACTTCAAAACAAAATCAGTATTTCTTGTTCACATGCTCATGCCTTGCACAACCTTTGATGTCTYATAAAAGCATTGTGGACAATATTAAAAAGAAATTTGTGTTTGTTTTTTTTTTTTCTGTCTAAAAGACAACATTTAAGAAAATGTTGCCTCTCCATATTTGCTGTTAAAAGCAAACAGTGCTTAGTCCAGTCCTAATGTTGCATACATTTGCATGACTTTGGTTTTTTCTTACTTTTCTGTCTGGCCTTGTTGTTGACATTTAAAAAATAATTATTGATGGATCTGAGCAAAACAGGTGTGCTGAATTTAGGATTTTTATAAACATAATTAAAAATACTTTTTCTTTTTTAAAGAAAATATAAGATATAATAATTCAGTAGTCTGGAGTTCAGTGCATTTCCCTTTAGTAACACTAATCTGGTAGAAGTTTTATACAATGCTKGAGAATTTTCAGGTGGCTGGGCCAGTAAATGTAGCCTCAACTCATTCGTTAAGGTCTTGCACGAAAGCTCTGCTTTTCATATGCTGATACAGTTGCTGTTTAGCTTGCCCATAAGTGGGTAGCTTGTATATGAGGAACAGCTGTTGTTAGAGTCCAGCATCTTATGAAAGACATTTGGTCTTTAGGTATATTTCTCCCTTTGGAGCTACCAAGCCATTTGATTTCCAGAAGTGTTCTTCCTTTGAAGTCTCTGCAGTATATCTGAGGAGGTGACAATATAATTGCAAAAATCCCTTTCATTTGGGACCAGAGCGGAATTTGAGTAGAAASCAAATGGTGCCACCCACTTTCCTGCATCGCTGATAAGGGATCTTGCACACTGATTGCTGAGAGACTTCCCTCTAACCTTAAAAAAAAAAAAAACAAACCCAAAACCAAAAAGCAAAAAAACAAACCAAAACCCCCACTTTTAGGAAGTGCAGTGCTCTGGATTGAGTCACTGCAAAACTGAGTTTTAATGTTGCAAATCTTTTCCCGCACTATTAAAAAGTGACTAGTGTAAGAGCTGCTGTGTGAAATAGTGGAAAGGGCAGGGCATGGTCCAAATCTCTATCGCGGGGACCGATAAATCAACTACCTAAGCATTGAACCTTCAACTTGTTGGCATATCAGAGGGCAGAAATTGCATGGAAGATCGAAGGCATCAGAAGTGGTGATTAAAGCAATCTTGTTTTAGTTTTATATTTCAAAGCTTTTTCTTTACCCTTTTCTGCTTTATGAGTTGGTGCAATGGATGAAATTCTGTCACTATTGAAGTCAGAGGGAAGTTTGCCATCAGCTTTAATGGGACCAAGATTTCACCTACGGTGTTTTAAGATGTTTGAGTATTTATACAGCACATGTGTATTTTATGATTCCTTGGTTTGTAGGTAATAGTGAAAGTATAAGGTATCTTTTTCAGTYACGTGAAGAAAATGATACTTTTTTTTTTTACAGTGGGAAGTTTTACCTAGTTACAGCAAATTTTGTACCGATTTTCTCAAAACTTCCTTTTTTTTTTGTCTACAGGAAAGGGCGTTTTTACTGACTGACTAGCTTTCACTTATGACACTTATGATACTTTTTTTTTTTACAGTGGGAAGTTTTACCTAGTTACAGCAAATTTTGTACCGATTTTCTCAAAACTTCCTTTTTTTTTTGTCTACAGGAAAGGGCGTTTTTACTGACTGACTAGCTTTCACTTATGACACAAATTGGCAATATCTTTTGACTTTAAGTTATACAGTAGTAAAACTGGTCGTATATTTCTTTGCTGCTTAGCTGACATGCTTTAGGTATTTCACAAGCTATGTGACCGCAATGAACTTAATGGTAAAATTGCACATGAAATCTTTTGAGAAAAGGACTTCTGTCTCAAAAAAACCCAAAAGTGTCATGGAATGACATGGATGTTGTCCYGATTGCTGTCTTGAAACAGCCCTGCTAATTCCTCTAGTGGGTAAGGAAAAAAATTGCAAGAAATAATTACATTTAAAGTGTGTGTCAGTGTAATCTTCTTGTGTAGACCTCTGTGTATTCAAATTCATATAGAATACTCCTGCTCTTTTTTCCGAGAAGTGAATAGTATAAAGATGTCTCATATTGATTCTTAGCCTAGGACACTGATGTCAGATGCATTTTTTTAATATATTGTATACATACCTGCGTATGTGGCTTTCATATATTTTAATTTCCATTAAAAGGTTGTATGAAGGGTGAGTGGGAATAGTAGAATATTGAGCAATAACAAGATAGTAGGCTGAGATATTTCTTCATTTTCTGGCTATTCTTAACTGGTAAAATTTACTTAGATGAAAAGCAGTTCTCTATACTGTGCATTCAGTTTCTAGCATCCTAGCATTCCTTAATAAAATCCATGTTAAAATGTTATTGAATTCATCTGGCTTCCAGGACGTGGTCTTCTGTTGCATGTTGGCAAACCTGACTGAAACACGATTATTTCTTTGCATCTGTTGATATCTTGCTATAACCTGAATTAAGTGCTCTTGAGGGCAGGGACTGAATTTTTATTCCGTCTGCTACCTGACGCAGTAGGCGCGTTCCCTTCCAGAGGAAAGGGAATGGATGCTTTTGAGCGTTGGAGCAGAGTAACACATGCTAACGGGATGGTATCTGAATGGAACTGGGGGTAGTTCATAGAATCATAGAATGATAGAATGGTTTGGGTTGGAAGGGACCTTTAAATGTCATCTAGTCCAACCCCTCTAACAATGAGCAGGGACATCTTCAACTAGATCAGGTTGCTCAGAGCCCCGTCCAACTCACCTTGAATGTTTCCAGGGATGGGGCATCTACCACCTCTCTGGGCAACCTGTTCCAGTGTTTCACCACCCTCAATGTAAAAAATTTCTTCCTTATATCTAGCCTGAATCTACCGTCCGTTAGTTTAAAACCATTCCCCATTGTCCTATCGCTACAGGCCCTACTAAAAAGTCTATTCCTATCTTTCTTATAAGCCCCCTTTCATGAGGGAGACAGATGAAGAGAAGACGAGAAAGCTCTGGCATGAGACTTACTGCAACTTTTTTCCATGTGGCCTTCTTTTCCTCAGCCATTACTTGAGCATTCCCCACACATTAATCTTCAGCTTTTTTGTTTTCACAGCTGCTGCAGGTCCCCCCCATCTGTCCATAGCCACCGTAGATGAACCATGACAGTACTGAACAGTTAATACCCAATAAAGCATATTTTCAGGTGGCAAATAACTGACTGTTCGATAGCTTGTTGCCTTGTTCATCCTTTTCTCCTCTCAGGACCCAGAAGCCATGCTGGGAGAGGGAAGCCTTTTTGGTGCTTGTTCATTCCTTGCGTTGGCAGCATCTGGGTTGTTTCAGGACCTCAGCAGATTGCTGCACTAGAGCTTAGGAAATGATTGTAAGATGTCTGTGTTGGTTTATTTCCTGTGTGTCATTTCCTGTGATATTTCTACAGAATAGCCCTTTCTGTTACACAGGCATAAATCACCTGCGCTGTAATGCTGCTGTAGAAAATGGAGCAGTATGTTACACACGCACACATGCAATGAGACTGTAGTGCTGTCTACTAATGCTATTAAATATACTTAATGTAGTGGCAGATTTCTGGAAAATCAACAGTGAATTCGTGTGGGAGTAACAAAATAACAAATTTATGGATATATGTGTCTCATTTTGTGATAAGTCTAAATGTATTTCTGTCTTCTGAAATGCGTTTGGAGCAAGTTGAGGTTTTAGCTAATGTACATATCCTCTAGCTTTTACAGGCTGTAATTTCTTTACTGTTTGCTTTGTTGTCCCCAGAATATTTTTCATTTCTTCAAAAAATGATGTGAATTTAGATCAAAGTATTAGCAAATAGCACAGGATTGGCTGTATACCCAGAATCTCAAAATCAGTATTTATTCAGACTATATATAGCCAATTGATTAAAGTGGTTTCAGGTTTTGTGCAAGTTAAGAAGCTATTTATGTGTGTTGGAATAAAAGCCATAGTGTTGAACAAAGTTTTGATTGTTCACAGAAGTTGGAAATGAAAAGATACTTGATTTCCAAGGCTTTTGTAGAATCAGTAAAGGAAGATTTATAGTAAAATCCAGGAGATGAAGGGTAGGTTTCCTAAGTTCTTTGGACTTCATGGGGAAAAACACAGAGAATGAAGTTGACATTTGACAATTTTTAAAAATTAATATATTGCAAGGCCAGAAGTGATCATTGTGATCATCTAGTTTGATTTCCTGAATAACACAGATTATGTGACTGATTTTTTTTTTCTTTCTAAAGAAACATTAGTTCACATATTTTTGTTTTTAAAAAAAGAAAATAGGCTGCAGTCCTTGATAGACTGCTTCATGATTACTGTATTTCTGTAATTCCACCCAAACCTCGCTTTGCCTCTGCTGCTGCTGGTCACTGCTGGAGACTGGTTCTCCTAAGTGGACCTGTGAGCCTGACCCACCATGTCCCCTTCCAGGTTCTTGGCGAATGTGATGGAGTATATGATATATGTTGCTTCACCAGCTGCTGCTTTTCTGCATGCGTTTTGACAAGACAACATACAATGTGAAATGCTTTCCTGCTGAGTCAGGTGTGCAGCCTATAGAAAAAGATGCAGCAATAGAGCTTGGGGTAGTGGAGCCCCATCCATCCCTTGGCCACCATTCTGCCTGGAGAGCCCTCTTGTCCGTGTGCCCATCTCTCTTCTCCCTGTCTTTCCCTCTTTTCCCCCCCGCCCTCCGCTGGGGATAACGATACCACTTCAGAACAGCACTTCTGGATTTGTAAATGAAAAGCCCCGTTCATTTCAATAATATGGCCTGTGTAATTGTTTGAACATGCTTTGCCAGGCAGTAGCAGGTGGCATTCGGCAGTAAACAGCCTGATTTTTGAACTAGTTACGATAGCAGAAAATCGTAATAATTTCCCTAGACAAAGTCCTGGCATCACTGAACACTGTGGGGATTTTACCATCAATGAGATCTGTGTCAGCATTCATCCACTGCTGGTTTTTTCTTTCTCCCCCTGCCCTTGGCAACTTTGAGGAAGATTTGCCCTACTGGGRCAGAGATGGCAATCTGATTGTAGTGCTGAGAGTTGTCTCCTGAAACAAACAGTTATGGTTATTGACAGTCCTGGTCAGAACATGTCATTAGTTAAAATGTGAAATTTTATAACCAAGGTTTTATAACTGAAAGGATTTGGAAACCTTAGTTACAGAGTCATTGCTTCTGTCTAGACTGTGGAAAGAAAAGAACAAGTGTTACACTGCGAAGTGGTAGCTTAGTTTTTGGCTAAAAAGTAACACAATATTCTATATGTCATACAGAAAACTGACTTTGTCATGAAGATCAGTTTTCATTAGGAAAAAAAAAAAAATAAGTGCAGAACGGTACTGTCAGCTAGTGGATGTTTTTTTCCAAACACTTCTGCAAGCAGTRTATGGAAAATTTGCACTATGTTTTTTCCCCAAATGTAGTCTAAATCTGAAAGGGCTATTTTAAAGCAAAGACAGTATTGAAAAGTTTCAAAGCCATTAGTTGTAAGCTGTGCGTTATTTGGAGATGATTGCTTTTGCCTATTTCCTGTAAAAATGGATCCAACCTGCTGACACTTAGCAACAACCATTTTTTGTTTCATTTTGGCACAGTTACTACAGGCTTTTAGCACCATTGTAAAGGATAATACGTCATTTCCCTCCCACGCTGCCTTTTTTTTTACTAATTCATTTGTATATGTAACCTTCCTGAAGTAGCTTGGTCTTAGATGTCCTTACACTTAGAAAGCTTTCCCTGACATCTATACAAAGGTTTCCTCACTGAAAATCAAGCTGATTTATTTCTCATGTAGTCTTGATGAGGCTGGCCAACAGCTGATCCCAAATCTCGTTATAACAGCCTTTTATATTCTGCTTTCCATTTTTAGTTCTCTTTTCTAAAGAGGTTTGTCCTTCCTTTCTCATTTCTTCAAATTGCCTATGTCTTTCTTTTAAATAACTGAACAAAGTATTTCTCTAAAAGTTCCAACAATATTGATCAAAGATCAAAGATTCTATCTTTCATCATTTTAATAAATCAAAGAACATTTTATTTTTGTTTAAAAAAATTCTGACTCATTGTTTTGTGCCTATATCTTTTTAGTCGTAGTGTCATTCCTACTTCCTTCATGCACACCTGAAAAAAAAGGTGTACTAAAAGAAAAAAAAATAAAACCAACAACACAAAAATGATGATTTGCATGAGGAGAAGAAATGTAATTTCCACTTATTTAAGGAAATTGTTTGAGCTACTCTCCAAGCTCATCACTTTTTTTTCTACCTGTTGTCATCATGATGTTTTATTCTGTGACTTATTTGTAGGGTGTGCTTTTCGGACAAATGGAAAAATGCAGACTTCATTTTGGTTCTCAGTTGCACCGGTGTGAAAGATACAGGATGGAGTTGTTGTTTTGCTGGTGAAGATCAAGAACATTTCACATGTTCAGAGGAGTTTGTCGCCTAAATTCAGTGCAAATACACAGTTGGGATATTTCTACCTAAAGAAAGGAAGATGATAGATGGATATAATTGCAAAATGTTGTGATGCATTTATCTGTTTAATTGGATGATGGGGCTTGCGTTTCTGTACCTGACTTCTACAAATCAAATCTCCCTCCTTGCACCTTTGAGAAGGAGAGCTGGGCTCTCAGACCTCGTGCTGCTGTACAGTTCCTACGTGAAAATGCATTCAGACGTTTTTGGTGAGATAATGCAGCATTTGGAGATGGGCTGGGCAGTATCGGGCGCGTCAGGGAGCAGCAGTGGTCTGGGGTGGGGTTCCTCCTGGCAGCCGCAGCTGGTGCCGGGGTCTGCCTGGGTCACCAGATAGCGGCCAGGAGCCGTTAGAGCAGCTGCAGGAAAGGGGGTCCCTCCCGGGGTCCCGCTCCCTGCCCCCCCCCGCCCCCCCGGGACACTGGCACCCACTGGAGAGCCCATTGGAGGGGCTGTGCTGGTGGGGAGATAACCCTCCCTAGAAGGCGGGGTGCCAAAATACATGAAGAGTTGTCTTTTGGGTGAGCCTTTCTTTAATGCCCTTAGAAAAGGGCCTGATGGTGGCCTTCTCCCAGGTTCAAGTCTTCGAAGCGGTCGGGGAAGGGTCCGGTGYGAGGGGCGCAGGCAGGGCGGCGGGCTGGGCTGGGCTGGGCAGGCAGCACCTCGCTCCGCTGGCCTCTGCGCCGCGGCTGCCTGACGGGTTTGCATCACCTCTGGAGTCCCTCTGCTTCTCTCAGCTGGTGGTTAGGACACGTTTGTGCCTGTCTTCTCTCTTTTCAGAGCAACAGAAAACCAGCAACTCAGRTGTCCTGGTGCATTTAGCCTGGGAGGCTTTCCGGAGGGAGGGAGGCAGGTAGCTGCTACAAATAACTTTATGTTGCAGGGGAAAACTGATCTTTGATTTATTGCCTGATTTCAGAGCATGAGTGCGCTCTCTGCGTAATAAATAGTTCATATTCACTGCTTCTTTTTGTTTTCTTTAATAAGCTGTTATAGTGGAACAAAAGATAGCTGTTCAAAGATTATTCAAAGCTAGTTTTGATGCCACGGCACAGACGGAATAAAGAAATACAACAGAAGTTGATGCTTCTGCTAGTCGGGGTGGGCAGAGGAACTTGAAGTCCAAGGATGTGAGTGGGAGAAGCCCACATAAACCCTCAGGATGACAGCACGGCCATCTGGCCGTCTCACAGGCATTGGCTCAGACATCCTCAGTTCTCCTCGGACGAGAGATTTGTAGCACGCAGCTGTAGCAGAAAGTGTTACCCATATTCTAAAGGCCAGGTCGCAAAAGCCAAGTGATGCAGTGAGATAAGCACGTGGGGAGGGCCAGGCGCTTGCGATGGACAGGGCCATGACAGCAGAGGAGCTCCCCTCCACCGAGAGCTCGGGCCCCCTCGCTGCCCRCATTGCCGTGCAGCCGGCTTCACACCAGCTTCTGCAGCGGAAAGCTGCTCGAGGTGAACTAAGCGGGCACGACCCGACCTGCCGCCTCGCCTCGCGTGGGTAACTGGTTGCGTTTTGGAGACTTGTTCTCAGGCTGCGGTTGGAGCGGGAAGCAGGGAGAGGAGGAGCGGGTGGGGTGGCTGGCAGGGGCCGGAGGGAGSAGCCGTGTGTCAAAGAAGGGGGACTTCTGCAGGAGGGGGAGTGGGGATGTAGAATAGTTGTTCAGCGGATGAAATTTGCAGCGCTGATGTGAGAGTAAGGGAAGATGGGAAGACGAGATGGTAGAGAAGAATAGCTAGAAAAAGAATCTGGGAAGCACAGGAAAGAAAAATCAAAACACGGTGTAGTTTGTGTTTTATAATTACTTGGTGAGCAAAAAAGCAACTATGACATTAGGCTCTGAATGAGAGAGAAAGCTTGCACGTAGTTTGGACAGCTCGACGGCACCCCCTCGTTGCTCAGGTTGTAACATACCTGAATTGCTACACCAGGCTATGTCCATGAGGATTCTTCTAGCTGTAGAAATTATTTGAATTTTCTGTTAGGCTTTCCCTTGAAGAGAGGTAGCTTTCGTGTAGTAATGCCCGTATGTGCAGATGTTTCTTATCTTCTTGGAAAAGGAAGTCGGAGAGTTATTTCAAGGCAGACAGGATACCCTTATCTGGTGCTCTCCTTTTTTCAATTACTGCAAGATATGCAACTTGTCACAAAAGAGGAAAGGCTTATTTCCAGGAAAAGTAGCAGTTGAAAGTGTTGATGAGTATGTTATTGGGGCAAAAAAACCTGAAACAACCTCATAGAGTAGCTTGTATCTTGTATTTTCATAGCAAGAGAGGAGGCATGCATATGTTCTGGCTGCAAGATTACTCAGAAGAGAACAGCTAGTACGAGCACCCAGCTATCTCTGGCACTTATTTAAAAGGGGATGAATTAGTCTGTGAAATGCCTGGGTCATTCCACTAACTGTAGCGGGAACTTGGATTACTGGTTAATTTACCAAGTTAGCTAAGATCAGAGGAGATGAATCCTGCCCCCCC